>VDFB02006616.1:0-38665 GCA_007258455.2 Sequoia sempervirens | reverse complement strand
TTTTTAGACCTCTTGGTCATTGTTTTTGACCACCTTTCCATATTTACCACTCTTTTCTTCTCCAATACCATCACCCTCTCCAAGGATTTGGCCTTTAATTTGAAAGGCTCTTGTCTCAAAAACCAAGATTGTATTGATAGTCTAATTCCTAATTAGAATATTGAGCCAAAACCTCAACAAGATAGGTGGACTAGCTAGTGGGAGAGAACCATTCCAAGATGCACATCATTTCTTTTCCACTATGGGTGAAGAGCTCCCACAAAGTACCATAGAATTAAAAATTCCATCAAAGGATAGATTGAATATGGACACACTCTCCTAGCTTCAAATTCATGCAATACTTTTGTACAATAATTAGTTGCTAATATTGAAAATTCTCTTCAAAAAATGGTTACCTATGTTCAAGTTTGTGCCTAACTCTAGTGGATCAAAGAGAGGTATTGTGGATTTTTTTTCTTCTTTTGGTATCTCCAACATAAACACAAAAAGAAACATATCTCATATATTAAATTTGCTAATCGATCATTGTAGACTAGCCAAGATGTCATTTCATTAACCTTCTATGAGCATTTAAAAAATATTTTTATAGACGACTACATGCTAGTGATTATCATCTCCTCATCCTTAAGGAAAGTATGGTCACTTGCATCCCCAAAAAAATAGACCAAAAATATAATAAATTCCTTGACAACCTTCTTTTCATAAAGGATATTGACAAATCCCTTCAATGCGTCACTCTAGAGAAAATTCCAAGAATTGATGGCCTACCAATTGATTTTTATAGAGATCTTTGGCCCCATATTCAAATATATTTTTGTAATGTGTACCTTGAAGGAATTGAAATTGAATCTTTTGGTATTGTAATTAATTAAGGCTTGATAAAACTAATTTCCAAAGAAAAAGATTAAGACATTGTTAATGGATGACAACCTATTACTCTTCTCAATACATCTTATTAAATAATTTCTAAAGTACTATCTCAAATAATTAAATAAATTACTCAAGAGATTGTGCAATGAAGAAGACCAAATTTCTAGGAGAGAGGTTCATCTTAGATAATTTGGTTCTTTCTTGGAAAATAGTTGAATGGGAACAACAAAAAACCCAAGATACACTAATTATTAAATGTAATTTTGCTATTTATCCTATGATTGCATCATTGGCCACTCATCCTTAAAATGTTAAAATAGCTTGGATTTGGCCTTGTTGTCACTAAGAATTGCACCCAACTGAACAAGGGTTGAACATTCTGGTGAATCAATGGAACTAACCTCAAGGTGTGGGACCCTATGAATGAGGTTAGATCTCTAGAGAAGGATGGATTCCTTTCAAAACTAAGTGCAACAATGGTTGGTTCAACCCAGTGCTACAAAGCTCTAACTACATTAAACTATGAGTTTGTTGGAGAAAAAGGGAGGAGGAAAGCATAAAAATAAAGGAAATGGTGATGCACCAAGTTTGAAGTGTTTCCTCCTGCTTTTACAACACCAAAATATGAACAAGATCACTTAAGAAGGCTTGCATGGTTCTCTACCTCATTATATTTACTGGGAAAGCATGAAGGCGAAGAGTCTGAAAGATTAAAAGGGGTAGGAGTTACCCACAGTTATCACTTTTACAACCAAATAGAACAATGATGTAACATTTAGAAATGATAAAAAATGCATGCATAGAGGTACCTAACAATGCATAGGATACAAGCATAAAGAAGAGGTGAAAATGAAAATATTTTATTGATACAAGAGCATGAAGCCAATTTTATAGTCATGGAATGCTGAAATAGCACAAGCATACTAGAGAAAAGTTATGGGAGAACCCAAGGGAAGAACCTTTTGAAAATTTACAATTGTTTCCTTTATAGTTCAAGCATAACTTAGTTGTCTCCAGTTAAACCCTAACCCTGTCTAGGGTTAGCAACTAGCATAAATTTGTCTAGATTAAAGCTGAGGTGACTAGATCATTAAAAGCATGTTGAAGGACGAGCCTAAGATGCAAAATAATTGCATACCAATACCTTTGTAATAAATTTTATGAAAAATCCATCCAAAATTCTCTCATGAAATCAATAATCCAATGATGGGGCAAGAGAAGAAGGACAATAATCATATATAAAAGACATGGGTGTGCATGAAATCAACCAAAAATAACAAGAAGTGCAATAAATTGTCCTTGAGCCTCAAAGTTGAATAGGTAGGTGATAAATTCACTCAACCATTAATGGCATCGTCCCAAAAAACACATCAAAATGCAAAAAGGTCGGGGCATCAGGCCCGAAAGGAACCTTAGTCTGATCTTGAAATAAATGGTTTGGACCCATAAAGATGTGTTTCTATTGGAGTTTGGGCATCAGACCTACCTCATACCACTTACTGCATGGTGTCAAGCATCATTCCTCGGGCATCAAGAGTACTGCCTACTGAAGACTAGAAGGAGGGAAAGCCAAACCATGACATCTAAAAGTTGTCCCATGTTGAGCGTTAGGGGGCAGAGATACATCATATTAGGTAGGAAGTAATGGGGAAGATGAAAGGAAAAAGAAGGAAGCTTGATATCCAACCACCAAAATGAAAGTTTTGGGATCGCGGGTCAGGGAGAGAGGTTACCTCTTACTGCATAAGAGGTAAGGTGAAAGCCCCAACTTTGACATTTGAAAGATCAAGAGTTGAATGAATACTTCAAAGGCATGGTTGTGAATGGGTGGAAGGAAAATGGAAGGAAAAGGCTCAATCATCGAACGATGCGAGGAGGTTTTGAGGATTGAGGATCAGGAGGGAGTCTTAACTCCTATCAAGTAAGAGTTAAGATGGAACCTCGATGTTTGATGCCTAAAAACTATGTTGGGAATCAAAGATCAAAGGGAGGAAATGAGAAAATGGAAAGAAAATTGCAAGCGATAAGAGGGAAACTCGATGCATAAAGTGTGAAAGATAATACTTAGGAAAAAAATTAAAAGGACTTGGTCAAACTTTGGGGATCTGGAGGGATGTTTATGGCTTGTGAAGAGAAGATGTAAAGTTTAAAGGGGAAGGCTGAAAACCGATGCCTGAAACTCTAGAAGAAGAAAATGGAAAAGGGGGAAAGACAACCTCTATAATCTGAAACTCAAAACTTATCCAATTTTAGAACCCTCTCAAGGGGAACTTATGTAAGGTGACCCATGTGAGATCTCTTAGATCATTTTTTTAATGATGGGTCATCAAAATGGCATGCAATAGAAATATTATTGGTGACTTTATGAGATGATTTCTTGCTAATCATGGAGTCTAGGGGCCTTATCAATCCATTGGTCATGGAGTCATGGTAAGACATTCCACAAACTAGGTTCAATCTTGAGGGTAAGACAAAACATGTGTACGCTACACTTGGAGGAAAGTAGGAAACTAGGAACATACATTCCCTTAAGGAGAATGCGGGGTGTGCAAAGTACTTCTTGGAAAAAAAATCCCTAATTTGGTATGTACAAAAGATTGATAATACCTCAAAAACAATATTTGAGGTGAATCCCATTGTCTGGGATTGGTATTTTCTCTCCATCTATTTTAGACAACTAGAAGGCATTGTGTTGTTTGCACTTAGAAATGATGTAAGGTCCACTCCACATGGCATCAAAATTTATGTTCCTTCTAGGTTTTCTATTAAGTTCATCCCATTTGAGGACTACATCTCCTTCCTTGAAGACCTTAGGAGTTTCCCTTTTGTCAAAATACCTCTTTAACTAATTTTGATGTTCTTCCATTGTCCTCATTGCTTTATCTATGAATTCTTCCAACTCCATCAACTGTGCATACTTGACCATCATTGGGTCCTCCCCCTCTAGAATTTCCAACTAATTAGCCAACTCAAGAGTTGTTAGTTCAACTAGTAAGGGAAAATTTTCTTCTTTCCCATATACCAACATGTATGGGGAGTTACCAATGGATCTCTTGGGGGTGATCCTATCCACCCATAAGGAAAAATTTAACTTGGTGTGCCAAGTCCTTTGATTATCTTCAATGACCCTCTTGATGATCCTTATCAAGTTCTTGTTTGTTGAATCAACCAAACTATTCCCCCGAGGGTATTATTTTGATGAAGTATTCAAGTAGATGCTTCTTAACAAACCATTCACTCAATTTTGTACCCCCAAAAGCTAAAGCATTATTATAAATAATAGAATCAGACACTTTGAACCTTGTCACCAACTCTTCATAAAAGCTTAGGACAATAGTATCATTATCCTTCAATATTACAGCCTCATTCCACCTAGTGAAATAGTCAGTGGTACTGAGGATCTATTTATGACTTGCACTATAAGTTGGGTTGATGGCTCTAATAAAGTCAATACCCCATTTCATGAAGGGTTGTTCAACTTGGATAGGTTGTAAAGGAAGATCAACCAACCTTTCTTTTCCTAAGAAAAAGGCACATTTCTTACATTTTCTTACACAATCATAGGTATCTTTGAATAAACTATGCCAATAATATCCTTCCCTTATTATATTTAGAGTTGTAGTTTTGGGTGCAAAATTTCCACCAGTCACTCCATCATGAAACTCCTCAAGCACTTTGTCAACTTGATCAACATCAATGCATCTAAGCAACACACCATTAACATCCTTCTTGAAAAACATATAGATCAGCAGTACATAGGGGATGGGTTGAAGACTAAGGAACTTTCTCTTAGCTCTATCCATTTCTTGTGGACACTCATCTATTTAGAGAAAATTGACCATATCATGTACCCAACTTTGGGGGGAAATGTGTAGCTACTTTGGGTAGCTCTTGGATGGCTAGGATGACCTATGTAGGCTCTTTCTCATCATCTCCCATGTCACCAACCAGCTGTTCACACAAACCTTTACCTCTTACAAGCTTTTTGACCTTGATTTCCACATCATAATCCATTACTTTGGTTACCCACCTAGCCCTCTTTTCACTCAAATCCTTATTCAATATGAACTCTTTCACACTTGGGTCAGAAACCATTAATTGAATCTTGTTATTGGAAACTATATGGAAAAACCTTTTGAGGCTTCTAATCACAACAAGTACATGCTTATCAATAAAAGAGTTCCTTTTCTCATAACCTTCTAGGCCTTGATTGAAGAATGCTATTGGCTACTCCAAATTTTCCTCATTTTTTTGTACTATCATTGCTAAGATGGTATCCATATTTCCATAAGCATAGAGAATGAAATCCTTGGAAAATTTAGGATTTACCAATGTAGGCGTTGCTTCTATGGCTTCTTTGATGGCCTCAAAACTTTCTTTTTCTTCCTTCGACAAGTTGAAACTCACTTTTTAATTCAACTTAGCTGTTAGTGGTTTTAACAAATTAGCAATATTAGGTATGGACCTCCTAACAAAATTTATCCTTCCAAGGAAAATTTGCAAACCCTTTTTATGGATAGGAAGAGGAAAATATAAGATAGCACTCACCCTTTTGGGATCGATGGTTACACCATGATTTGACACCACATGACCTAGTAACCTACCTTCATGCATTGCAAAAATGCACTTTTTGGGATTAAGTGATATCCCAATGTCTTTGCATCAGTCAAAGATCTATCTTAGGTGGGTGAAATTTTCCTTTGCATACTTAGAGTTAATAATAATATCATCTAAATATAATAGAAAAATATTGTACATGAGGCCCTGGAAAGCCATGGACATTTACCTTTGGAAGGTTGCCCCAACATTGGACAATCCAAAAGGAATTTTTTCATATTCCATTGTTCCCCACTTGGTGGTGAAAGTTGTCTTATATTGGTCCTCTTCCTTCACTAACACTTGGTTGTACCTAGAATAACCATCCAACAAAAAGAACCTTTCATATACTACAACTTGCAAAATATGCTCCATAGAGGGCAGTGGATAATGGTCTTTGAGTGACGCCCTATTTAGGTCTCTAAAGTCAACACACAACCTTATTTCTCTGCTTTTATTTCTTACAGGGACAAGATTAGAAACCCATGAAGTGTGTTTTATCGGAAAGATAATGTTGCTCTCAATCAAATTTTTCAATTCATTTCTTATGAGTGGCTCAAGCTTGGGATTTAAAGGCATCTACTTTTTCCTTATTGGTTTTACATCTAACTCAGGCTCAATGGTATGTTGGTATGTCTTGGGATCAAAGACCTTTAAACAAAAATATTCCCAAGAAAAATTGTTACATAATTATTGAAAAAGTGCAACAAAAGCTTCTTTATCCTCCCAGGAACAAAGCTTACCAATTTTCAAAAGCTTACCTTTGAAAATTTCCACTTCTTTGTAGTGCTCCTTCTTAGTTTGCATGTTGGTCTTTCCTTTTTTCAACTGATCTTCTAAATTGAAGATGGACTCCAAGGTGACCAAACCTTTTGGTAGTTTTTTTTTTCTCAACTATATAATTTGTTCACCATATTGATGTTGTAACTTTTCTTGGTTTCTAGATGCAAAATCAACCTCTTCGAGCAAGAAATTGAGAAATTTCTCATCAATTTCAATAAATTTCCAATGAAAATTATTATTAAGAACAAATGGCCTTAAAACCACCTTGAAATGCTACTATATCTTATTATTCTTAAGATCATTTGGAATGTCAAATTGGGCACCTATAGCAGCCAACCTATCAGCATGCTTATTTTGATTCCTAGGTATGAATAGAAAATTGAAAGTAGAAAAATCTTCTATCATATACCATACCCTATGTTTATATGACTTCAGAAAGTCATTTTTGGTCAAATGCAAGCCTCTTACCTAGTTCACAATCAATTCACTGTCACCAAACACTTGTAGGTAGCTTATTTTCCTTTTCCTTTCCCACTCCAAACCCTATATAAGGCCTTCATATTCAGCTATGTTGTTAGTACTACTGAAAGAGAAATAAAAAGTTGGGTAATCTTTTTTACCTTGTGGAGATACAAGCATGAAACCCTCAACAAATCCATGCCTACTTCTTGAAGCATCAAAAAAAAAATTCCAAACCTTATTTTGTTGTTGTTCAACTAGTTGCATATCATCCTTTTGGAGATTAGGAATGAAAGAATCTGGATCATGGACCAAAAAAAACCTAGGCCCACTTTCTCCAAACTCTTATTTGGATCAGTTTTAATGTTTTCAGCTGCCCACTCATCCAAAATAATATTTGAGATAACCTTTGTTTGGGTACTTGGCTCTAGGATATCAACATGCTCATCATGGTAAAAAATGGAATAGTTGGCATTAAGAACCCAAGGTATATGTGGTTCTATGTGATCCTTTGTTATGGACTCAAATTTAATGGTCACTTTGGTTCCATATATTATTCTAAACAACATATGTGACCAATTTGAAGATATGTTTCCACCTATTTTGGCAATGAAATCTCTTGAAAGACAAAGAGTGAAGTAGGGTGGTAAGTCAATCACATAAATATTGTGGAATGGAAAATTTAGGGCATGTATGTAGAGTAAGGCTTGGGTATTTTACAACCTCCATAGTATTGATAGTTTTCCCATCAAGATGGAATACCCCCTTCTTGAGGGAATGGTAATAAATACCCAATTTATCTACAATCTATTTGGGAATAATGAAATTGTTGGCCCTTGAGTCAATCATACAATTATGAACCAACTTATCTCCTATGATTAGGGACACATAAAATGGTGGCTGTTTAACCTACTTTTTGGCTAATCCTTGCTGCTTTGGGGGGTATTAGTAAGTACAACTTTATCTTGGTTACATGGAAGTTCTTTTGATACACCCACATTTGATAGGGCAGCTTGTAACAAGTCCTTTTGTCTCAAGATAGATAAAGAGCCCCATATAGATATAATAACACTAGCCTTTTTCATATGCTCAAGTATATTGAAAGGGGAAACATTTACCTTTTGTTGAGCTTTTGTAATAGTAGTATCTCCTTGCAATGGGGTTGGCTGAGACTGAGTCATGGGCTGCTCTTTAGTGGTGCCTTGTTGATTTCTTTGCAATACATGTGGTACGTGAGATGTATATGGTCTAGAAATGTCTTGGTTCACTCTAAGAGCTTGATGAGACTCCTTACTTGATGGTTGCACTACCTCCATGGCTCTCTTCTTGCTTCTTGTGTTAGCTGCTATAAAGCTATGGTATTGGTTAAACCCACAAAACTCTTCCCCTTCCTAATTTAGAAGTGTTGTGTCACTTGGAAACTACTCTTGTTGTTGCAACTTGGTGTCTCATCCAATGCATTTGGTTGTAAAATAGGTGCAGTTTGCACCATTGAGGCTTGATTGATCACACCATTTGAACAAGTAGACTAGTTATGAGTTGATTGCAAGGAAAAACCATTCATATTCTTGATCAAGGTTATTTTTGCATCGACACTAGCTCCTTAGATGTGCTTTTTGTATTTGGGTTATATTCTTGAAAGGGTCTTAGGTTAAGGGCTTGCCTTTTGCCTTGATTTTTTGATTGATAAGGTAACCTATTTTCTTGATTTGACTGGTAGGGTTCTTGATTTGGGGGTTGATAAGGTCTGTAATTTTGAAATTATTGATTTTTAATGTTTACCAACTCATTCCCAAATGTTTGGAGGAGGACCTTTATCTCTTTTAGATTAAGATACTATGCTAGACCAACCTTTTATTTTTTAGGAGTAGTTGGTGTTCTAACTTGAAACAATCTACCCAATAGTGGTGTAGATTGGGCTCTAGGAGAAGGACTTGTGCCTCTATTTCTTGTAACGAGTGACAAAGACTGTCTATCTCTTCTTCTAGGAGTAGAAAATGAGAGCTGAGTATACTAGAAGTTACCTCTAGAAGATGCTCTTGTTTGAATCCTTGGCATGAATGCACGGGTCTACTTTGTAACTAAGAGTTCTCCCTAGCATTTGAGTCACTGACCATGTAGAATCTTCTTTGAATGTAGAGTCACTAGGTACCTTGTTTGTGTTCCTTTCCAAGGCTGAATTATTGAGAGCAACATCACTCTCTCAAGAATGGTGAAATGAAACTTCTTTTGGTCTGACCAAGTGTGTTAGAAACTATTGTCACTTAGAATTGCACCCAACTGAACAAGAGGTTCAACATTTTGGTGAAACAACAGAACTAACCTCAAGGTGTGGGACCTTACAAATGAGGTTATATCTCTGGAGAAGTTTTGTTGACTTTCAAAACCAAGTGCAACAATATTTGGTCCAACCCAGTGCTACAAAGCTCTAACTACCCTAAACTATGAGTTTGTTGGAGGAAAAGGGAGAAGGAGGAAAGCATAAAAATAAAGGAAATGATGATGCACCAAGTTTTACATGTTTCTTCCTACTTTTAAAACACTAAAATATCACCAAGATCACTTGAGAAGGCTCAAACAATTCTCTACCTCATCAAATTTATAGGGGAAGAATGAAGGCTAAGTTTGAAAGATTAAAAGGGGTGGGAGTTACCCAAAATTAGCACTTTTAAAACCAACTAGCATAATGATGTAACCTATAGAAATGATAAAACAATGCATGCATAGAGGTACCTAACAATACATAGGATACAAGCATAGAGAAGAGGTGAAAATAATGATCTTTTATTGATACAAGGGCATAAAACTAATTTTACAGTCGTAGAATGTTGAAATAGCACAAGCCTATTAGAGGAAATTTATGAGACAACCCAAAGGAACAAAATGTATGAGTGTTGCCAAGGTTTATAGTTCAGGCATAACTTAGTCAACTCCAGCTAAACCCTAACCCTACCTAGGGTTAGTAATTAATAGAAATCCATGTAGATTAGAGTTGAGGTGACTAGATCATGAAAACCATGCTAAAGGACAAGCCGAGGATGCACCAAGACTTGGAAGCCAATACCTCTACATTAAATATTATCCAAAATTCCCTCACAAAATCAACAATTTGGTTATGGGGAAAGAGAAGAAGGAAAATAATCGACAATAAATGAGCATGGGTGCCCATGAGATAAACCAAAACTAACAAGAAGTGTAAAAAATGTTATCCTTGAGCCTCAAAAATTGAACATGTAGGTGAAAAAGTTGCTCAACCATTAATGACATCGCCCCAAAAAGCGTGTCAAAACACAAAAAGGTTGAGGCATCAAGCCTAAAAGGAACCTCTATCTAATCTTGAAATAAATGGAACTTGGACCCCCAAAGATGTGTTTTTGCTAGAGGTCGGGCATATAGTTTACCTCATACTACTTGCTACATGGTTTCGAGCATCAAACCTCGAGCATCAGGAGTACTGCCTACTAAAGACTGGAAGGAGATAAAGCCAAACCATGAAGTCCAAAATCTATCCCCTATCAGGTGTTGGGGGGAAGAGATACCTCATAATGGGTAGGAGGTAAGGGGAAAGATGAAAGGTGAAAGCAAGAATCTTGATCCTCAACCATCAAAACATGAGTCTATGGATCAAGGCTCAAGGAGAGATATTACCTCTTACTAGGTAAAAGGTAAGGTGAAAGATCGAACTTTGACATCCAAAAGATCAGGAGCTGGAAAAATCCATTGAAGGCATGGTTGTGGATGGGTGGAAGGAAAAGGGATGGAAAAGACTTAATTATCAAAGGCTACGAGGAGGTTTTGGGGATCAAGAATTGGGAGGGAGTCTTACCTCCTACCAGGCAAGCGGTAAGATGGAACCCTAATGTTTGACGCTTGAAAACTACGTTGGGAATTGAAGATCGGAGGGAGGAAATGAACAAATGGAAGGAAAACAATAAGAGATAAGAGAAAAACTCAATGCATGGAGTCTAAAAGACAAGACTTAGGAATTTTTTTAAAGGACTTGGTCAGACTTTGAGGATCAAGAGGGAGGCTTACAACTTGCAAAGAGAAGTGGTAAAGTTTAAAGGGGAAGGCTAAAAGCCAACGCTTGAAACTCTATAAGAAGAAAATGGAAAAGGGGGAAAGAATGTTGGGATTATGGAGTCTTGAAACATGAGCATGAATTATGGATGGTTTTTGTTGGTTTTTCTTATGTTTTCATTGATGTTAACATGATGATAATATGAGAAGTCTTCTTGGTTTATCAAAAGTTGTTCTCTATTAGTAATACCCTTTTGTAATGGATCAATGTGTTGGTATTTGAGTCTCAAATTCACCTCAAGATCTGATATGACTCTAATATCTTAACCATGTTATCCTAACTCATTCAAACAACTATATCCTGATCTTGAGACATTTTTGGTTGTGATTAGAAAGTTATCTCTGAAAAAGTTCAACTCTACATTCTATTGTTGTTCCTTTCTTGGCATACTATGTGGGAGACTCCACATTTTATTAAGGTGAACATTCTTATGTTGTGGTTTTGTTGGTAGTCTCTATGTTCATGGTATGATTGGAAATTAATGTGTTCTCATATCCAGAAGGTGTTTGCTTTGAGGATTATTTGTTGGTTTGGAGAATTGTGTTCTAGTCTTGGCCAACTTGGTACAATGCACTACATGGATAAAATATTTTATGGTTCCGAAAAAGAATGTTTTTATTTTTTTTTCATTTAATTAGGCTGACCTAATTGTATATATATAAGATGTGTTGAGGAATGAGAAGAGAGTGTGGAGAGTGGAAAAGGGTGTGAAGTGTGAAGTGTAAGTGAAAGGTCTGAGCCTAAATGCTTTATCAATTGTGGATCAGAGCAAATTCATTGAGCGACTGATATGTGAGGCAATAATTTATATTCTAAGCTTCATTGGAATTAAACCTTGCAAATTAAAGGTGTATCCTATCAGTTCAATCTCTTGGCAGTGAGCCACTATCATTGTATCTTGGCGGTTAGCCATCTTTTGTATTCAGGTAGTGAGTCTTGGCAATGAGCCCTATAATATTTTATATCCGGACATAATATATTGTGAGTTAACCCTCACCATGGTTTTTCCACGTAAAAATCCTGGTGTTCATGGTATGGTTGCATTGATTTGTTTCTATGTTCTCTCTTGTTGATTCAATCAAAATTGTGATAATGATTAGATGGATTTTATGTGAATGGTTTTATGGAATACTAATTCACCCCGCCTCTCAGTATTTTGTATGTTCAACAATTGGTATCAAAGCTTGGTTCCTTAGAAGAAGCCTAATAGCTATAAGGGAAAGGAGAGGGTGCATCTCATAAAAACCTCAAATAGTAGTGCCTTTGGTAACTTTCATTTCAATTAGATTACCTCAAAGACACATACAACTATGTCCTAAAGTGGAAACAGATAGTTTATTTCCCACATTGATCCTTCTGAGAGAAGCACATGTAAATTCAACAACATGCATTAACAGATTCTACAACAAGAACCAACATACATGAAAGATAAGACAAAAACTAGAACAAACAGATTTACGTGGGGAAAATCCTTTCGGATAAAAAACCCCACACTCTAAAGATCAATCCATTGTATTATTCAGCAACAAATGGTTACAATACAATTTCAGGCTCATAGCCTTTTTAGAGATTACATCTTTTTCATTCTGGATACAATTGGTAGCAACTGATCACTCAGTACACAGGAGAGAGTTCGACAGCATAACCCTACCTTTGCTTTGGCCTCATGGCCTTGGCCTTTCAGCGAACCACTCAGCTCTCTCTCTTCTTCTCTTTGGCTCTTCGACTCTTGTTCTCTCAGATTCACACAACATAGAATGTCCAATGCATACATATATGCATTCATTCTCAATAGGCTCTGTGAAACGGTTTGACTCCAACTGTCGGATCACAATGGTTGAATCAAAAAGCTCAGCATCGTAGATGTTTCCACTTCCTTGCATAGAAGATAATACATCTAGGTCACACCACGTAGGACAGTCATCCAAACAGTCAACAATGATCAACTTGTGTCGCATGTCAGTGAGACACTAATTGTGTCTCCCCGATGCCACAAGACTTGACAATCAATATCGCCAAGAGTCATCCCTATCGGCAAGAGGTTACACCGAGTCCAAAAAGCTATTGCTTAGACTCGGCTGTGTTGCCAAGACCTCATTTTGATGATCACCACTTGTATCGCTATCACCAAGACCATCATTGTTCGATGAGACATCATACTGAGGCTCCAAAGTTACATCGACCTCAGCAATCCCATCGGCAAGACTATCGCTCTTCGCCAAGACTTCATAACGAGCTCATCATGCTATAATGAAACACTAGTGGGCAAGACATATCACTTTTACTGAGACGTTACTCTGAAGTCTTCAGGTCATACCGAGTACTGAATAGTCCCCAAGAGTCATACTGACATCAGGATTCCCATCGGCAAGACAATCGAGTTCGCCAAGACATCACACCGATGTATTCAAGTCACATCTATCTCAATATTGACATCGGTAAGACTATTGCAGACCACCAAGACCTCTTACCGAGGTCTTCAAGTCATGCCAATGTGAGAATTCCATTCGGTGAGACAATCATCTTTCGCTAAGACATCCCACTGAGCATTCATGTGTTATACTGAAGCATTTGACAATCGGCGAGACTTATCACTTTCGCCAAGACATCACACCAAGGTCTCAAGTCATACCGAGCACCAAATAATAGTCGGCAAGACTTTTGTCTTACGCCAAGACCTCTTACTGAGGCTTTCACATTACCCCGAAACTACCGTTTTCCAAGAGTCACACCAAAGATATCCGATAATCGACAAGACTTTTCGCTATCGATGAGACATCACACCGAAGCAAGTCTTTCGGCCAAAGGTCTCCCCGATGTCTTCAAGTGTTACATTGTCTCCAAGACAATCCTTCATCGCTAAGAGTTCCTCCCGAGTGTTCAAGTCACCCCGACGACACCAAGCAAAAGCTTATCGGTGAGACTTCTCCCTATCGCCAAGACTTCACATCGAAGCAAACAAGTTACCTCAATGAGCACAAGTGTATAGCTATCGGCGAGACATCTCCCTGTCACCAAGAGTTCTTGCTGAACCCTTAAGTCATACCGAAGACTTCTTTCACCACAGGTCTCCCCGACATCTACTAGACACCAACCTGTCAGCCAGAGATCTCCACTCGGTAGAAGGTTACAGTGAATGCCACAAGTCACAGCGACAACACTAGTTGGCAAGATAGAGGCAAGGTCTCAACGACATGATTTTTTCACAAGGTTACTAAACTGCCAGTCTGCCAGACAATAGGAATGCCACAGTGACCATGCTTTCTCAGAGGTTTTAGCCTGTGAGATTGAGGCAACAATTCTAACAATCTCCCACTTGACGAAGATCACATAGGCACCTCTAAAGCAGCCAGAAACTAAGATCACACTAGCTCCACTAGTTCAAACCTTGCAACACTCAAGACACTCGATCAACATGATTCCATAGATAACAGTCGACCTGACAATCTGCAACAAAGACTAGGCATCCAACTGCAACTCACTATCAACAAGGGAACCGACCACAGCCTTCCAGGAAACCACATAGACCTCAACATGCTCTCATGCTCCATTAAGAATTCTGCTCCAACATCCAAGATGTCCACCATTCAGGCAACAATCCTTGTCATCTTCCAACATGGCACATGTGGAAGAAAGATACAAGCCAAGGTGAACAAGCACCATTCCATTGAACACAAGCAAAAGATCCCAGTGATAGTATCAACAAGATACTGCTACCACTTCACTATGCTCAAATGCTATACAGAAGCAATATCAACTTCAAAGCTTCAAATAGAAGACACCAGTGAAGTCATTCTCCAGAAACAAGATATAAAACACAAGCTAGAACAACTGTCAGACTAATTTCTCCCATCCAACTGATAAACCCATGCGACTAAAAATAGCACCCACAACTCGTGCTATACCATCCAATCTCACATACCTCAATAGGTATCAACATTAGTAAACTTATGCCAAACCAGAACCAACTCATATATAGCAAAAAAACAAGCTCCAAGTACCAACCTGTCGAAGAAGACAATACACATATAGGAACTCAAACTACCTGAGTAATCTAGATCTGAAAGATCAAAAGGCATCGCAAGTCTACCAATAACAACACATAGAATATGTAACCATGTAGCACAAAGGAAATATCCACAATGATATGCACAACTTGCAACAAACTATTACAAGAGACATTTCTCTCACCACAAGCCTTCACAGTTCTTCCAAGATCTCCACACCATCCAGGAGGAGAACCAAGACTAAAGAGAGAAAGTCTGCACATCATGTTCCTGTAGAACATCCTCCTACATACACTTCTAACAGCCAGCTGTGTCAAGAATGATCTTCTTCACAACAGAGAAGCCTTAACAACATCCATCCGTTCAATCACCAAGATCAAACCAATTTAAAAACAACATGGATGTAAGCATCTCAAAGAAGATCAAGCTAGTTCATTTCCTATTTTAGGAAATCAGCCCATACATCATCTCCTACCAATTCTCATCAGTAACAAGGAGATAAAACAAGTTGTACAACTTCCACTATGAATCCTCCAGAACCATTAGACAATAATTCAAGATCCATATCATGAAAGTAAATAGAAACACATCTAAAAAATATAATGGGCCAAATACCTTTCAGATTAACTGTCGAGTAGACCAAGAGTGGGAACGAGAATACTCCTTCAAGATATACAAATCAACATGACTACTCCAAGAGCAATCTCCTCATAGGTCTCTTATTGAACTCACGTTCAACCAAGGTGTAGGCTTCTCAGACTTTCTGTTAAGAACTCATCAAGAGTAACAATCAACAACACCTCTCTCATAAGAGAAAGACAACCTCACCTTATTCTCCATGTATCCATGAGTACTAACAACTGATCATCTCATGCTAAACTTCAAATGCATTACTGCACTATCACGAAGTATCAAGCAAATAACCAAAGCACCCAATACACAAAGAATTACTAGACCACTATCAAAGCTCCAATTAGCTGAATTAGGAAATTATCATGACACCATGATCTACATATCCCCTTAGGAGATACCATGCTTGAAGTGACTTCACCATGGTCTCAAGTACAATGCACACTACCAAAACTCCAGTACACAACCAAGATTATACCATGACATAAAGCAAATAGACTCAAAACCAACATCACCTATCAAGCAGCACCACCAACACCTTAGCCAAAGACTCCAAGCATCCTCCATGGTTCCAAGATGTTGCACATCTTCAAATAATGTCTATGCAAATGTGAAAGAACCCTTCTGTAGCAATAGGATCCCAAGAAACATTTTCAACACTAAAGAAGACCATTTACCACCATGTGATGAACCCACAGTCACTGCTAAAGCTCCCACTGAAACGTGACACATGAGCTCTCCAAGCATCATGACCACCTGCTTCAAGTTCCCATAACTGACCATTCAGGTACTCAAGAATATTCATCCTCTCATCTCAAAATAGTCACACTAATGTACAAGTGACCACAAACAAGGCCAGCTAACAAGTCTGCATCAACAATGAATCAACCTCATGGATAAAGACAGTCCACATCCAAGTTATCTCACTGCAACCAATGGGTAGCTAATCCATCAACTGCATAACCCATAGATCACAATAATCAAACATGCAAACCTTTCATCACATTGGAAACTGCAACACTGAGATATCAAAGAGAATAACCATATAAACAACATGACTCAAATACTAGATCTAAATTGCCAATCATGTCCACAATGAGCACCATAATCAAGGAACCCACAAGCACCACCACAAGAATGCTGAGTGACAAATCACGTACCCACACTCCCATGTAGAGAAGAAACCACACCTCCTCAAACCATGCACAAAGCATGCATGTAGAACTGCAACTATCTCATCCAACAACACCCCAAAAGCCAGGGTCTAGAAAATAGCTTAACAACAACTCCACATAACCAAAAGTTTTGCTTAACCGTGTAAAACCTACAAAACCACAGAGCCATGCAAGTACAAAACATCCTTAAAAAAGGAAACAACAGTTCAAAAAATCCAGGCCCCTTTCAGGCCAAATCTAAACCACCAACATGTACATGCATCCGAGAAATGAGAAAGGCTATTTCAAAAGCTTGCAAATCATCTAATGATTAACTTCATAGCCTTTAATGTATTCGAGGTTAACAGGAAACAGTGCCTTCCAACACTAGGAAACACAACCTAGCATAAGTACTCTCTTCCATGGATGAGAAACAAACTAGGCTTCTTCATATCATCAAGGAGCCTCTCAGACATACACCCAATATGAAAGCTTTACTGCTGCACAACCACGGAGCAAGAAAATCCACCTCATACACCAATATTGTACCGCTACCATCCAGGAGATATAGATCACAATAAAACAACATGATCAGCTCCCTTCTCCATCTCCACCATCCTCCAAGCTGTGTGCTGTCTCCGAATATCACAAGAATTCCACTCACCAAAGGATCAATAAATCAGTTCATTCCTCCAGATTTCCTCCAGCCTAAAAAACTAAAAAATCTTCATAGGAGAAATACTTAGAACCAACAACCATAAGAAGGCTCTGATACCACTTTTAAGGGAAAGGAGAGGGTGCATCTCATAGAAACCTCAAATAGTAGTGCCTTTGGTAACTTTCATTTTGATTAGATTACCTCAAAGACATGTACAACTATGTCCTAAAGCGGAAATAGACACAGTTTATTTCCCACATTGATCCTTTTGAGAGAAGCACATGTAAATTCAACAACATGCATTAATAGATTCTACAACAAGAACCAACAGACATGAAAGATAAGACATAAACTAGAATAAACATATTTACATGGGGAAAATCCTTTCAGATAAAAAACCCCACACTCCAAAGATCGAGCCATTGTATTATTCAGCAACAAACGGTTACAATACAATTTCAGGCTCATAGCCTTTTTAGAGATTACATCTTGTTCATTCTAGATACAACTAGTAGCAACTTATCACTTAGTACATAGGAGAGAGTTTGGCAGCATAACCCTGCCTCTGCTTCGGCCTCATGGCCTCGGCCTTTCAGCCAACCACTCGGCTCTCTCTCTTCTTCTCTTCGGCTCTTGGACTCTTGTTCTCTCAGACTCACACTACATAGAACGTCCAATGCATACATATATGCATTCGTTCTCAACAGGCTCTATGAAACGGTTTGACTCCAACTGTCGGATCACAACGGTTGTACATACTGTTGTTAATATGGTTAAAAGAGGTATGGATTATGACTTGTGTGAATTACTTCATATACATATTTTGAAGAATTTAAAGGAACTCAAGAAGAGTAAGAAGAATACATTTCAGTATGGAAATCATGTTGTTTGTTTGCTCTTTTACTTTTTGAGAGAGTTATTGGTAATAGGAAGGATAGAATGGTCAAATATAGAGCCTATTTCCCATCAAATCAAGAACTTCATGATAAATCTTGGTAGCTTGGATGCACAAGAGATTTCCCTTGTTGCATTCTTTGGAAAATTTCAGATGAGGATGAAAAAAAGGTTTAGGATTCTAGTAAGTGTTGTTGAAAGGTATTCTGGAAGCATCAATTTTCTTGTGTACACAAATTTCTATCACATGGAAGCAGTTGAATCAAGGTTGGTATGGATATTTGAGCTATATTATGAAGTGTCAGAGGCTGAAGTTGATAATTATGCTAAAATTCTTTTGGAAATCCCTAAGAATCTTAATGTAGAAGATACCTTTGGTAGCACAACCAGAACAAGGAAGAAAAGGAAGAGTGTTGTTAAGTAAGAAGTTGTAGAAGGAAGTGAGTTTGAACATGAGCATGAAAGAATAAATATTTAGAGAGATTTGAAAGAATTGCATAAGGTTATTCTCAATGCTAATTTTGATTATTCTATTTCTGTTGTGGAGAATCTCAAGAGCATGAATGATTCTTTGAAGGTTACATCTCTAGACTTGAACTACCTATTGGAATTAGGTCTGATGAAGGAAATTTGGAAGATATCAAAGAAAAATCTGCAAATGCAAATAGTCGAGTGATGAAGGAATTGGAGAGTGTACAAGTTTGTGAAGAAGAGGCACAAGAACTAATTTCTTTTTTCCTAGATTGGTCTAGTAGTACACTAAACATAAGAAATGAGATAAGGATGAATGAGTTCCGGATGAGCACTCAGGAAAATACATATAGGTTAGTAGAAGATAGAGATAATCAAAGGTGGTCCTACGTTGTGTAGCTTCAGGAAAAAATATTTTCGTTGTAGGATCAAAGGATAGAAGTTATCAAGAAGTTTGTGGCACTTAGAGACATGATTAAACTCAGCCATATTTGTGTTTCTAGTGCTCTTAGCTATATTGGTGAATTATCAGAGATTAATCTTAGTCCAAATACTCTAGCAGATGGTATAGAGTCCTTAACTAAACTTGGGCTATTAAACAAGACTCTTATAAGTGCAAAAGGTTCATGGCAAGAAGGCAAAGCATCATGGAAGGTCATCCTAGAGAGTCTCAAAGGTTCTTCTTTAGGTTAATTCAATTTTATGTTCATATATTTTTGGCTACATTTTGATATATACCAAACCCCTTCCTTTTTCATTTATGTCAAAGGGGGAGAGATAAAGAGATGGAGAGATAGAGAAATGAAGAGATAGAGGTTAACAGAGGATTTTTTTTTTGTAAAGAACGATTTTGATAGGGGAAGTTTTTAGAGTATTCAGTTGCAGTATATTGGAAAATGTTTTTGTCATGCATTTTTCCATCAATGTCAAAGGGGGAGATTGTTGGGATTATGGAGCCTTGCAACATGAGCATGAATTATGAATGGTTTGTGTTGGTTGTTCTTATGTTGTCACTGATGTTAACATGATGATAATATGAGAATTCTACTTGGTTTATTAGAAGCTATTCTCTGTTGGTAATACCCTTTTGTAATGGATCAGTGTGTTGGTATTTGAGTCCTGAATTCAATGCAAGATCTAATATGACTCTAATATATTAACCATGCTATCCTGACTCATTCAGATAACTATATCCTGGATCTTGAGATGTTTTTGGTTGTGAGCATAAATTTATCTCTGACAGAGTTCAACTCTATATTCTACTATTGTTCCTTGCTTGGCATACTGTGTGAGAGATTTCACATTTTATTAAGGTGAAAATTCTTATGCTATGATTTTGGTTGTAGTCTCTATGTTGGTGGTATGATGGGAAATTAATGTGTTCTCAGATCTAGAAGGTGTTTGCTTTGAGGATTATTTGTTGGTTTGGAGAATTGTGTTCTAGTCTTGGACAACTTGGTACAATGCACTACATGGATAATTTTTTTTATGATGTCGACAAAGAGTGTTTTGATTATTTTGTTTTCATCTAATTAGGCCAATCTAATTGATGATTAATATATACTTGTATATATATAAGATGTGTTGAGGAATGTGAAGAGAGAGTGGAGAAGGGTGTGAAGTGTGAAGTGTAAGTGAAAGGTCCAAGCATAAATTCTTTATCAGTTGTGGATCAAAGTAGATTCGTTGAGCGGCTGCTATGTGAGGCAATACTTTATATTCTGAGCTTCATTGGAACTGAACCATGCACATTAAAGGTGCATCCTAGCAATTCAATCTCTTAGCAATGAGCCACTATCATTGTATCTTGGTGGTTAGCCATCTTTTGTATTTGGGTAGTGAGACTTTTAAGGATAGTGAGTCCTAGCCGTGAACCCTATAATATTTTTTATTTGGATATAATATATTGTGAGTTAACCCTCATCGTGGTTTTTTCCTTTTTGGGTTTTCCACGTAAATTTTTTGGTGTTCATGTGTATGGTTGCATTGATTTGTTTCTATGTGCTCTCTTGTTGATTAAGTCAAAATTGTGATAATGATTAGATGGATTTTATGTGAATTGTTTTATGGAATACTGATTCATCCCCCCTCTCAGTATTCTACATGTTCAACAAAGATAACTCTCAAAACCAAAAACTCGACACTTAGCCAATTTTAGGACCCTCTCAAGGGGGGGTTATGCAAGGTGATCCATGTGAGATAATCTCATATCATTTTATATTGATGGGTCATTGAGATGACATGCAATGGTAATAGGCCCCAAGTTTTGTGACCAAATTAATGTGTTATTCATGTATGTTAATGCTAGAGTTATTGTTAATGGAATCTTTTCTCTCTCCTACTCCATTTAAAAAAATCCATCTACCAACATTGCCCTCTTGCTCCATCTCTATTTGTCCTTATGGTTATCTCTTTTAAAATACACTCTTTAGTAAAATTTCTCATGTTATCTCACTACTAGGTAATATTAAATCTCTCAACTCTCACTTTGTCAATCATAGAATTTATTTCATTCAAAACTCAATTGAGGAAGTGAATTGGAGCTCTTTTATAATTTCTCTAGCTCTAAGCTAGCCATACATAAAATTTAATTCATTTCAACTCACCCTAACCCTTGACCTCCTTAGATACCTAGTGAATGGAATGAAGTGAAGCATGGTTCATGATTTAAATCAAGAAATAAATTCATGAATTGGATTAGCTAGTCTTTATCCATGGTTAGAAAAATACAAGTGGAAAATAAAATACTCCTAGTCATCCATGTTTACATCTATTCCTCTTGGATTCCCTCTAAAAAATACTATAAAAAATACTATAATTAGTTGATCCACCTGATAAGGAGTTTCCTTTAGGCTAATTAGGGTAATAGAAAGGCCTTTCCACAATTTTGTGGGTTGATTGCATCTAACCAAATGATATAGGGGGTTTGTGAATTATCAACCTATATACCAGAGGCATATGTATTACTAAATAGTGGATTATTAGGGGTATTCGATAGAGAGGCCCCTTGGTAGAATTTGGCACAATATTTCATCCAATCTTCTAATTTTGGGTGATCTTGGGCTTTGGTCAATTGGAAAGACAAGCTCCTTCTTACACCCTTTTTAAAGCCCATGGGTCTACTCCTCTTAATTCAATTTGGGTACCTAGCTTGGAAAATAAATTCTACAAGGCTATCTTGGTATGATCAAATATTGAGTCATGGCCTAAGATTTTCTACCTTTTCTATATCATGAAATTTAACAAGAAGGAAAACCACTTAGAACTATCAAAAACCTCAAGGGAAATAAATTTTAAAAAAAGGGATTTAAGTTTTTAGTGACTTGTGGGACCTTATTAATTTTAATTGGATGTCTTGGAAGTAAATATAATATCAATTCAACTTCTTCTCATCTGACAAGATTCCTCTTATAAAAATTCAATAGTTGGTGAACCTCGAGCTTTCTTGTCTACTATCCACCTATTTCCATTATAACTTCCTAAAGGAATAGAAATGGCCCTGAGAGAAATTCAGGTAAAGACAAATAGAAGACTACAAAAGATTACACACCAAATAATATGTGTTTCTATTTTTTCCATTTTATTCAATAATACATTACATATTTATAGGGATTGCATCTCCTCAATTATAGGAGAGATCCTATAACAACTCCCCTTACATAGATGAATTTTTATAACTTCTAACAATTCAAATCCCTATAAATACTTGTATATTAACCTACACATAATATTCTAACAAATCACACTAATAATAATTTTAAGTTATTTCTCAACAACTTAATATTTATTACACATACTTATAATACTAATTTAAACACCCATGATGTGAACACTAATTCCTAAAACCCCCCTTAGTGTGAACATCCAAAGAGAAAGTACATCACAAGAATTGAAAATAGAATCATATGCCTATGCACACTTTTAGGTTTGCACATGCTACTATTTAGATCTTGCTACACATGATCACCTACATATGAGAACTTATCTCACTTTCACTTCTAGTGAACTCATCACCGATTGACCATACTTCTATAGTGTCAAAAAATGTATTCCTTTACATTTCACACTATGTTTGGATCCCCTAATTTAAATGAACTTAATTAGGCCTCTAATTGCCTATATTTTGCATCTACAAGCCTAATTAATTGCAATTTTTGAAGGGGGAAGTGTGATTTAATTAATGAATTTATCATTACTAACACCTAGGTATGTGCAAGATCATGGGGGTCCAAAAAGTGGTGATGTGAAAAAAAGGTATTTTTAATATGCACAAAAATGCAAAATTTTCGCTTTGACTTTTTGCAAGCTTAGGTACAATATCCGTTTTGGTTTGGTAATACCAAACTGAAATGGATATCTGTTTTGTTTTTCAAAATGGATATTTTTTTTGGAAAGCGGGAACCCACCATTTTGAAAAACAAAATGGATATTTGTTTGAAATGAATATCTGTTTTGAAGACCTAAAAAACCCTCTTTAGTAAAATGGGAATAACTTTTACGTTTCTTATCAAAATTTCAACTTTTTATAGGCGTTAGAAAGGTGATTGAGAGATCTACACAATGGAATAGGTGGTGTTTCTATATTATACAAAAAAATAATTATAACCATTTGAACTTCATATTTCATTTTTGAAACATCAAATGCTCACTACTTTCACATGCAAAGTATTTTCTTCATGATTTTTTTGTAACACTCATCTCAAAATACTTGAAACATTAGAAAAAGTAATGAATAATGAAATATTTATATTTTTTGTAGCAAGGAGATGAAAAAACCTTCATAAATAATCATATCTCTTTATCCCTTTCTCTACCTCTCTTTATATATCACTATGTATCCCCTTAAGCTCTAGACCTATCCCTCCCTCCTTTCTTCTCTCTTTGTCCCTCTTTATACTTATCTTTCTCACTCTCCTTGAGCTCTAGAAATATCTCTCTACATCTCTCTCTCTCTATCTCTCTCTCACTCTCTGACTCCGTCTCTCTTAGGTCCCTCCCACTCCCTCTCCCTCTCTCTCTCCCCCTCTCCATATCCCTCTCCCTCTCCCTCTCCATCTCCCCTCTCCCTCTCTCTCTCTCCCTCTTTTGAAGTCTCTCTTTATATTAAGTCTCTCTCCCTCTTAGACCTCTCTCTCAAGTCTCTCCCACTCCCTCTCTCTCTTTATTCTCTCGCACTCCCTCTCTCTCTCTCAATGTCTTAATCACTCACACTCTCTCCCTCTCAAGTGTCTCTCTCTCCCTCTCTCTCTCCCTCTCCCCCTCTCCCTCCCTCTATCTCCCTCTCTCCCTCTCCCTCCCTTCCTCTCTCTCCTCCCTCCTCTCTCTCTCACTCTCCATCTCCCTCTTAGGCCTCTCTCTCTCTTCTCTCTCTCTCTCTCTCCCTATCTCTCTCTCTCTCCCTATCTCCCTCTCAGGTCTCTCTCTCTAGTCCCTACCACTCCCTCTCCATCTCCATCTCACTCTCCATCTCTCTCTCTATCTCTCTCTCTCTCTCTCTCTCCATCCCTCTGAAGTCTCTCTCCCTCTTAGGTTTCTCTCTCTCTCTCTCTCTCTCTCTCCATCTCCATATTAGGTCTCTCTCACACTCTCTCTCTCATCTCTCCCTCTCAAGTCCCTCTCCCTCTCCCTCCATCCCTCTATCTCTCTCTCTCCCTCTCAAGTATATTTCTCTCTCTCACACACACACTCCTCTCACTCTCAAGTCCCTCCCACTCCCTCTCCCTCTCCATCTAAGAGAGAGAGAAAGAGAGAGAGACATGAGAGAAGAGAGAGAGTGAGAGAGAGTGTGTGAGTGTAAGTAAGAAAGAGAGAAAGAGATAGAGAGAGAGATGAGAGAAGAGAGAGAGGGAGTGGGAGAGACCTAAGAGAGAGAAAGAGAGAGAGGGGGGAGAGAGAGGGAGTGGGAGAGACCTAAGAGGGAGAGAGAGTTAAGAGGGAGAGAAACTTCAAAGGGAGGGGGAGAGAGAGGGAGAGAGGGAGATGGAAAGAGAGAGGGAGATGGAAAGTGAGGGATATGGAGAGGGAGAGAGAGAGGGAGAGAGAGAGAGATAGAGGGAGGGAGAGAGAGAGAGGGAGATGGAAAGAGAGAGGGAGATGGAAAGGAGGGATATGGAGGGAGAGAGAGGAGAGAGAGAGAGATAGAGGGAGGGGAGGGTGAGAGAGAGAGAGATAGAGGGAGGGAGAGAGAGATAGAGGGAGGGAGATAGAGGGAGGGAGAGAGAGAGATAGAGGGAGTAAGGAGAGAGATAGAGGGAGGGAGAGGAGAGAGATGAGAGAGAGAGAGAGAGAGAGAGAGAGAGAGAGAGAGAGAGAGAGAGAGAGAGAGAGAGAGAGAGAGAGAGAGAGAGAGAGAGAGAGAGAGAGAGAGAGAGAGAGAGAGAGAGAGAGAGAGAGAGAGAGAGAGAGAGAGAGAGAGAGAGAGAGAGAGAGAGAGAGAGAGAGAGAGAGAGAGAGAGAGAGAGAGAGAGAGAGAGAGTGAAGAGTTTAAGGGAAGACATAGTGATATATAAAGAGGTAGAGAAAGGGAAAGATAGATATGATGATTTATGAATATTTTTTCATCTCTTTACTACAAAAAATATAAATATTTCATTATTCATTATATTTTCTAAAGTTTCAAGTATTTTGAGATGAGTGTTACAAAAAAATCATGAAAAGGAGACTTTGCATGCAAAAGTAGTGAGCATTTGATGTTTCAAAAATGAAATATGAAGTTCAAATTATTATAATTTTTTTTTTGTACAATATAGAGACACCACCTAGTCCATTTCATAGAGATCTCAATCACCTTTCCAACACCTATAAAAAGTCAAAATTTCAATAAGAAATGCAAAAGTTATGCCCATTTTACTAAAGAAGGTTTTTTCAAAACAAATATCCATTTTGAAATTTTTTGTTTTTCAAAATGGATATCCATTTTGTTTTCCAAAAAATGGGTTCCTGCTTTCTAAAACGAATATCCAATTTGAAAAGGATATCCATTTCAAAATGGATATCCATTATAAATGGATATTGGCTCGAGATTGCTTGACCTGGAAAGTAAACCCAAAAAGTGTGTTTTGAAAATTTTCTTAGTTTTCCAAAGTTTTCCCTTGTGGCTGACAACCTTTTTTTTATCCAAATTTCATCAAACGAAAAGGGTTCATAGAAAAAATTGTCAACTTTTCACCAATATAACTTTTTACTTATTTTGAATTTAATAAATAATTATTATTGATTTTCTACCTACATTACATCTAAAGTCTTGATTGATAGGCTAATTGAAAAACTTCTATAACCTTCAAACTACTTAAACTTTTTTAAATCTACAAGATGCACCACATTCTCTGCTTCAAATAGTATATGATAAAAGAAATTGAATTTCATAAAATTTTGACCAAGTTATTGTGGTCAGACATAGACATTTTAATAATTCTAAAAATTTCTAATAAAAAATCATAACTAATTATTTACATAGAGAAAATTTACAAAAGAAAATTTGGCACATCCGGGCATGTGTCTACTTATATTGAAAATTTTAGAAAAAATATTATTTTTTCTTGTACTTAGGGTGGTTAGACACACACCTACTTCTTATCTTTTTCCTAAAAATTTAGTACCATTGCATTGAAATTTCAAATTTTCTCAAAACAATTTTACTTTTTCCAAAAAAGGACTAGTAGCCTAGAAACTACATTCAATTTTCTACAACTTTTGATCTTACATATTTTTCAAATTATGTTAGTAATCTATTCATTTTCTTACGTCAAGCTGCCTAACTCTGATTTTTTGATTTTTCATTGCCACTTAGAGGCCTAGTTTGGACCCTCGTGATCCTGCACTAACCCACCTCAAAATTCAAAAAATCTAATAACTTACGTCAGGACCCATTTGTGTCCTTATACAAATGGATCCCCTTTAAGTTGTGGGTGAATGGTTCCCCTTTAAGTTACAAATTCAAAATTTAAATATGTTTTTGGTTGTTTTTTTCATGATCCCAAATTCATATTCAAATGTAGGCTTGTAATGTTTAATTTTTGGAAAATTAGAAAATTGTCTATAAAAGCAAGGTATTTTATCAATTAAAATCCTATATTTTCAAGAGCACAAGAAAGAGATTATTCCAAGAGCTAAGATTATTGTCAAAGGTATTCAAGAGTAGATTTCTCAAGCATTTGTTGCAACATTCAACATCTCAAGTAACATGTCAAAGTTATCAAGCATCATGCATGTTTTTGGAGCTAACATTGTGATGTAGGTTTCAAGTTTCAAATAAAGATTCAAGCTATCAAATCAAGATCACATCAACAATTGAGCTATTTCATCCAAGATCTACTAAGTTGCAATCCTTCAAAGGTTTCAAATAAAGGGTTTGGTGAGTTGCAACATAACACTTGCTCATTCATCATTCCTTTCATGTTTCATTGTTTCAATTCAAGGTTTAATTACCAAAATGAGGTTTGACCAAGGAAAACCCCCATTCACCAAAAAAACAATTTTCCCTCTTGTGTGTGTTTTGTAGATCTTAGGGTGAAGGATTGAAGATCTCTCAAAGAACAAAATTGGAAAATTTGTCAAAATTACAAAAGTTTCCAAAGTTGTCATCAATCCACAAAAACTCACCTATAGGATTTATTATGAATTTCCAATTATGAAATTCTAAGAATTTAGAAGTGCAGACATAAAACTAGAGGACCCAAAAGGAAATTTCAGAAAGCCCTACAAAGACCCATTCACTCTAGGGAGAATCTATCCCAAATGACACTCTGCAACAACATTTTGATGATAGGTGCAAAAATACTAAACCATCTAAAATCTGCTTGAAAGTTGTTGGTTCTGATATATTAAGGTTTAATCTTCTGATTTCATGTTTCACATTGCATTTTTGAATTGATTTGCTATTTTTAGTCTTTCACCCAAAATTGTTATTTCAGTAGGTCTGCCTCATCCTAGATCATAAGGAAAACAATAAGATTTCCTTCAAGGTTGACTCACCTAAGGGTTGAAAGTCAACCTTGGCTCAAGGGATATCTTTTTCCTAATGAAATAGAGAGAAATAGGTGCTTGATATCCCAATTTGTCCTTTCTGCTTAAAGTAAAATTGGTGAACCCCTCATTTAAATAAAGCACCTATTTTTCTACATTTCATTTTGGTGAACCATCAGTCACTGAAAGTATAGTTTATAACCTGAAATAGGAAACCCTAGATTTAAACTTCAAACTCAAATTTAAATTTTCGTAACCCTTGTGTCAAGACCCATTCGCCCTAGGGTGAATTTTTCCTTGTATAGGTCTTGTTTCAGACTTTTTGGTAGTGATTTGTCTCTGTTTGTATTCCTCCGATCTACTGTTAAATCTAGATATTAATTTCATAAATAAAAAAATTGTCACTCTTTGCATTAGGTTTAATTGGTCAAATTGAGTGCATTGTTTGGAAATCAAAATTAGAATTACAAGACATCATTTTTCAGGTTTTTACATAGTATAATCACAAAATTATATTGTTTAAAATATAAAAATTGCTCTCTTTTACATTCTTGCATTGCACTTCATATTCTAGGGTGTTTGATTACATTTACATAAAGCCTATTCTCCATTTTTGGTCCACCTAGGTTTGGTGAAACTTTTATGAGCTTCACAACCTGGTGTCCTATTACCAATACTATAGTGAGACGTAGTTTGAGACTCATTCCATCCCATGCTTCTACACACATTGTGGATCTTGAGCTCTCCAACTCTTTCACCCATAATGTTGATACTAGTCAACCCATTATGTACTATATCTTTGATACTTCATTTCCCATGCCCACCCTACCTCCAACCAATGTGATTGATGTTGACACAATGGTTTCTAATGTGTACCTTAAGAAGAACTAAGACAAATGGATGAAGATTTAGAGAAATTGCAAAATTTCTTGAGTTCTAAATACATTGTTGGTACTACAATTCCTGTCATAGATAAGATGAGAAAAATGCTTGATAATGAACAAGGAATAGAGATTGTTCATGGCCTAGCTCACATTATTGATAAAAAATTCCTTACAATGACTAGTTGTGCTCAAACTTTAGGGTTAACTCAAAGTAAAGGTGGAAATCCAATTCCTCCTACAACTATGACCTCTATTCCTACATACACTAATCCAACTATTACAACAACTAAACAACCTACTAGCAATGTCAATACCACCTTAGGTATTTCCATTTGGAATCCTTTTAGCTTTGTGCATTTAAATCTCATATCTCCTAATCCATCTCCCCTCACAAGCTTGCACTTCACTTTTCCTCTGAATAAATATACACCTCCACCTTATTCACTTCCATCTCACAACACAAATAATGATCTCATCCTTAACCAACTCTTACAAAATGTTTCATCCCTCCAAAAATAAATTGCTACATTAAATCAAAGTCAAATGGCTAACCTTCACATTATGTCAAAAGAAACCATTTATCTTTGGAGATATTGAGGATAAACTCTTGGCTAAAATTTTCCTTAGATCCTTGAAAGACATTGCCTTGGAGTGGTTTTTCTCTTTCTCAAATAACTCAATTAGTTTATTCAATGAACTTGTTCATGCTTTTATTAAGAATTTCCAAGTATACATGGGTCCCAAGATGACCATAGCTGATTTAATGCATTGTAAACAAAACAAAGATGAAAGGATCACTGATTTTATAACATGATACCAATTACTTTACTCTCAAATAAACATTAAGATTCCTAATTCTGAAATTCAAATAATGTTTATAGCTAACTTGTGTAACAATATTCAAACTAAACATGAGATGTTGAAATTTCCCTCCTTTACACACTTGTGCACAACCCTTTGTGATTATCAGAATTTGATTAGTCATTGTGAAGCAAAAATTCCTAAAAATTTGAAGAAATCTAAAGTTGGGCCCCAAAACAATTTTCAACCTTTCAAGAAACAAAACAAAGACTTTTTACAAATAAAAACACCTCAAAAAAGTCAATATGTTGTTGCAAGTATGAATGAGTATGGTGGTGTTGTCATTAATGTTGTCATTGATGTCAACATAGTATAGGTTGTTGTAGAGAAAGGAAACAAGAGATTGCAAGTTGTGCATGTATAGTTGAGATATTGAAGAGATGTTGTGAGTACATAGAGCTATCTTTATGGTGTTTTAGGTGTACTAATAGGATGAGTTACCAAGTGCTTTTGAGAAATAATGAAGATAGAATTGTGTGTGTGTTGAAAATGTGCTCTAGTTTGTGCTTTGCATTTCTTCTATGTTGATCCTATGCTTTTGCGGATCTAAAGTGATAATTAAGGGCATCCTTGGGTGATATATATTGGATTAGAGCTTCTAGTTTGATGAAGAGTGAAAGTTGTGTTCACCAGTTTGTGAATTGGTTTGGCAAATTTGGTTGTCTATGGATTGGGAGAAATGTATCTGCTCCACAGTCCTCTGATGGTTTTTTTCAGGTCTTTCGGATCTAGTAGAAGGCCTATAATGGTGTTATCTATGTTCTATCAAAGGTGTCCATGGTTTGGCGCTCTAGAAGATTAGTTTCAGAATTACTGTATTTGTCTATACAGTCTAGATGAGCTGATATAAAGTATTCTATTTATGAAGGTCATTGCATTTGTTGTGGATGAATCTAAAGGAATCTGAGATGTGTTCTAGTGTATGGAAAAGCATTTTATGTGGTCCATATGTTATCTTCTTGTTGCGGGAATGTGTACTTCAAAGTTCATTGGTTTTTCATTAGGTTTGGTCAACCTAATGTCTACATGTCATGTGAAGGATAATTATCAATTAAGGAAGCATGTGATTGATCCAAGATGTTGTTTTGGGTCTTGGTTAAGTGTTTCTTTGTTCCACTCTCATTCTCTTCCATCGCGAGAATGTTGAGTTTCTGACCTAATTTGAATTTGTAATATGAAGTGTTTATAGTCGACCTTGAAGAAAGTTTCTAAGGTTGAAGATGGTATAAATATAAGACAAGATGTTATGATTTGAGAGATACATGCCAAAATTTTCAGAAGAAATATTGTGCGAAAGTGAATTGAGGTAGTAGTTCTTTAATGTGTCAGATTCTTGAAAGTAGTGAGCTGATGGTGTCTACAATTTTTTGATAAAGGCTTCAGATGTGTGTAATTTGTTGTGATGGATTTTTCTATTATCTTTTTGTATATGTAGGTAGTGAGCCTCCTTGTTGGAATGTGAGTCCTATCTGTAGGCAGTGAGCCTCCTTCTTGGGTAGTGAGCCTCTTTGTAATTGATTTTTCAATTAATCTATATTGTGAGTTAATCCACACCATGTTTTTTCCATTATTGGGTTTTCTACGTAAATATGGTGTTTCAAGTGTGTTGATATTGCTTTCTATTATTTGCACTTCATGCTCATACTTAATAATAGATTAAAGTGGATGTGGAGTTAATAATTGTTTGAGTTTTGTGATTAGATTGGTGACAACTGATTCACCCCCCTCTTAGTTGTCTTGTTCATTTCAACATATGTTAACTCCCAAGTGGACGGGCTATAAAAACAAAAAATCCATATACATTTAGGGAGAGGAGTGGAAAATTTACCCCTTTACCCGATACCCTTCACTCCATGTTGCAAATTTTGAGTAAGAACTTTGTCACCTTACCTCATGTTAGATCCATTGATACAACTAAGCCCTTACCTCCAAACTTCAACTCAAATACCTTTTTCCATTATCACCGACAAAATGGACACTATATAGAACAATGTATGCTTCTCAAATATATTGTGTAAGACCTCATTGATTCTAATCACATCCAGATTGGTGGTGTTAATGATCAAGGAAACAAGTCTATTTCCCCACCCAAACAAGATTTACAAATCTTACCAACCCCATTCCAAATCATAATATTTACTTTGTGAAAACTAGTGATACTAAGAATGATGTGATGAATATTGAAAAAATTGAAGATGAGAATTATGACAATATGAGTGAAGATGAAGGAGAATTACAATGTATGGTAAAATTCATTAATGTGAAACCTTGTAAGGGCCAAAAAAAATGACCCTTGACAATGATTTTCAACAAAATGACATAATTAGATGTGCACTTGATGGTCCTCTTTACATAGCTGGAAGAATCAATGACAAGCTTACTAATGGGATATTAATTGATCCTATGTGTGTAGAGAATGTGATCACTAAGGAATTCTTATTTGTGAATGAAATTTATCAAGATTCTTATGAACAACCAAAAGCATGGATCGAAACACATAATGTTCTTGCTTGGCCTACGATAGATTCAATCACTCTTCCTTTACAAGTTGGATTGAAAAAATTGAATGTATCATTCTCCATCATCCTATCATCAGACCAATTTGGTGTGAAGCTTGGTTATCCATGGCTATGCTCCATGGATGTCGTCCCATCGGTAGTGCATAAATGATTTTTAAAGTTTCCATTTCATAATGATATCTTTACTATACACCATAGTGGATTTAATCATGTCTCTTCCTATGGTTTGGATTTCTTTTGGCCTGAACCTATGGAACCTATTAAGCCTTGTGAGGACATATTTTTTAAATTCTATCAAAATTTCAAGGAAAAGTGCATAGTAGAATTATCACTTAGTAATATGCCTCAACCCATGATTGAGTCTCCTATCATTGATGAGACCATGACTAAACCAAAATCCCTTCCAAGTAACCAAGACCAACCGACAACAAATCCTTCACTTATTTCCTACAAATGACCAAGAGATAACCAAATAAGTCATATTGTCCCTCCTAAGATCAAACAAGTTTATAAAGTTAAAGAGAAACTAGTTGAACAACCACCCATGGTTCCTTATATTCTTCCCTTGTGGGAAAAAAAGAATCCAATGCTTGATAAACCCACACCTACACAATTACAACTTAAAAATCATACAAAAAGAAACAAAAATGCTAAAGAGTGTAGGTGTAGATGTCATGCTATTGCTCATAAGTTAAAAGAAGAAAAAAGAAAAGAAAATCAAGATCAAAATTTAACTCAAGCAAAGTTGATGATCCTCCACCTTTTCCATGACAAAAACAACAAGAAACTTCTATGGAAATTGTCATTAGGCCTCCTATTATGATTAACTTGGATGATGATTATGAGATTGCAAAGAATTGACGAGGAAGCACATAATAAGCTGAATTTATTGTTTTCCTCTTCCATGAGCTTAGATGATAACAACCATGATGGTCTTCCTAACAATAGTGACTCACCATGCATTGAACTTGGTGATGATCCTAGTACAACACTTTTTGTTGTCCCTTTGGCTAGTTATCCATCTTTTGCATATATGATGGAAAAGATTGGGATGCAGATGACCTGGTATATGTTGACTCGCATGCGCCCTACTAGTCTTCTCTTTGTGTTCTTTTTTATTGCATGTGCGTAATGTGATCCCCCCTATACAATGCTACTTGGTGTGTTTTTATATGTTTGTGAGCATACTTTGTATGACCCTTGTCACTCCATTGGTGCAAGGATACAAAGGAAGTGAATCTATTGTGACATTATTCTATTTATATCTCCATTCTTCTATATGTCATAAACCTTTTTCTTGTGTTTTCCTTTTGGGGATGACGCAAGGTATTGATACATTCAAGTCTCTTCCATGTTGACCCAAAAGAATCTATATTCGATCTCTCTCTATATGTCATTCTTCCTTATTTCTTGATGTTCCATGAGTCATTTGGGGAATGATGATGGTTCCAAGCTCGATTATATCACTACAACAATGACAAACGCTAATCCTAGATCCATGGATTCCCTTATGTATAATCTTAAGATTTCATATGGGGGGCAACCCTCCTTTATATGGCATAGATCTACTCAAAAACATAATTTTACATGGGTCTTTCCAAATAAAAATCTCTTGTATTGTCATTTATTGTGTTCTACTTTAAAGTAATTGTTCACAACATGGTGTTTAGCAATTTCTTTAAAGTGGGGGCATACACGTCCCTGCTCGTTGTTTTCTTCAAAGTGTGGTCTTCTTACTTTATGTGATGTGTCTTCTTGATGGTGTCATTAGGTTTGATGTCCTTCAAGATTGCAGCCTTTTTGACCATATGACATCCCTCTTAGTGGTAATGCTACAAATTGCATTCCCTAATTTGTAAATCTTTTATCCTTGACTAGTCCTCTCATGGAGACATTAAGCATGATATTCCCTAAGGTGTGACCTTTCATGAACTAAGAAAAACCCCTTTGAATATCCTATTGCATGTATCAAGGCCACCAAGAATAACACAATTTGATTACCAGTGGAGACTTTATGTTTTCCAAGGCCACCAAGCATAACACAACTTGCTTGTCAGTGGAGCCTTTTCATGAGTGCCTAGCATAACACAACTTGCTACACTTGTGAACATTTTTGTGTCACATTATCAAAGTTATCAAGAGGCATAACTTTGGTATGGTTAGTACAATGGGAGCCTAGATAGAGGAATGACCTTCCCATTAGCCACTTTTGTTGGCTCACCAAGTGGGCATCAGATATTTCACTAGCCCATGTGAGGGCATTTGGTTTGCATAGTGGACAATGGGTTTCCAATTGTAATTTTTTTTTTGGAAAAACTAAGTCCTAATCCATATCCAGATGGACAAATAGTCGAGGCTTGATCCACCCATCTCTCTCTCTTCTTAATTTTGACATTGTATGCTTGTGTATCTTTCCTTTCTGCTCCATATTTAACATAGGTATGTGTCTCCTTGTGCCTTTGTTGGTTTTTCATGAGATCTTAGATCTTGGGGGCTTGATCATCCTCCTTGACCTTTATTGTCTTACCTTTCCAACAATTGTACAATTAGACCTCTCTTGACACTTGTTTGAATACTTTAGTGTGAGTTTGAGTGTAGGGCTCATCCTCTCATTGAAGTGGGGGCTAAATGTAGTGTCAAAAAATGCACTCCTTTACATTTCACACTATGCTTGGGTCCCCTAATTTAAATTGAATTAATTAAGCCTCTAATTTTCTAAATTTTTCATCTACAAGCCTAATTAATTGTAATTTATGAAGGGGGAAGTGTGATTTAATTAATGCATTTATCATTATCAACACCCCAAAATTCAAAAATCCTGATAACTTAGGTTAGGACCCATTCTCCCTTGGGAAAATGGGTCCTCTTTAAGTTGCAAATTCAAATTTTAAATATTGTTTTGGTGGTATTTTCATGATCCCAAATTCATATTCAAATGTTGGCTTGTAATGTTCAATTTTTGGGAAATTAGAAAATAGTATATAAAAACAAGGTTTTTTATCAATTCAAATCCTAGATTTTTAAAAGCACAAGAAAGAGATTATTCCAAGAGCTAAGATTATTTTCAAAGGCATCAAAGATCATATTTCTCAAGCATTTGTTACAACATTCAATATCTCAAGCATCATGTCAAAGTTATCAAGCATCATGCATGTTTTTGGAGCTAACATTATGATGTAGGTTTCAAGTTTCAAATAAAGATTCAAGTTATCAATCAAGATCACATCAACAATCAAGAAATTTCATGCAAGATCTGCTAAATTGCAGTCCTTCAAAGGTTTAAAATCAATGGTTTGGTGAGTTACAACATAACATATGTTCATTCATCATTCCTTTCATGTTTCATTGTTTCAATTCAAGGTTTAATTACCAAAATAGTGTTTGACCAAGGCAAACCCCCATTCACCAAAAACAAAATTTTTTCCCTCTTGTGTGTGTTTTGTAGATTTTGGGTTGAAAAAGGATTGAAGTGTTGAACAAGACAATTGAGAGGGGGGTGAATCATTTGTAGCAATTTTAACCTTTAAAACTTTCACCAAGAATTAGATCAATAACCATTCATAAATCCTTTACTATGCTGGTGTGATTAATCATTAAGTGCAAAAGAACAAATAGAAAGAAGTAAAACTATACACATAATAACACCAAATTTACATGGAAAACTCAATGAGGGAAAAACCATGGTGAGGATTAGCTCACAATATAAAGAATTCCAAAACCGAATACAAAAGGCTTACTGCTAGAAAGGCTCACTACCAAGACATGACTTGTCCAAAAATAGGACTTATTGTCCAATGAGGGATCACTCCCACAAAATTACAAAGAAGATAGAAGAGGAGTACAAAGAGAAAACTATCTCAATACAATAGAGGTTTCCACCATAATTCGCTCACACACTTACAGACTCACATCAAAGATATTAGATGCCTTCAAATCATTGCCTTTAGAACCCTAACATGAAATTCACACTAATTTGCTCAAACTTGCATCACACACACTATCTCACATTTGTCTTTCATCTATCTTGTGTTCTATCAACATCTCAACTTGTACTTTTACCATCTTCAAAATTGAAACCCATCCAATGTTGGCCATATATCATTTGTATTTACAATTTCAAATTAGGTTGGCATCAAAACATTCTATGGTAGAATTAGAATAAGGAAACCCAAATATATACTTAATGAGGACCTAAATAAGTCCCAACATGCATCAACACATTTCCATGAACTTCGTAAGTACTGTTTAACACAAGGTTAGCCAACACCAATGTAAAACACATAAAAAAATAAAGCACATGCATCCTTAACACAATCCAATCTTTTCAGACAAAAAAATTCACTTGAACTCGACCTCATCAACTTATTGTCAGAACCACAAGTCTTGAAACCAAGATATGGAGAAATCTGGAGAAAATACATTTCTCTTGAATCACATCCAAACACACATAAATGCACAATTCACATATTGGTGAAGGAATCTAACACTGTACAATGATCCAAAAGCCCAGATTCTTGATATAGAAACTACCAACAACCATGAACAATATATTTGAACCACACAAGCATAGAAGTACATCCCAGAGTATACCTATAGATATTCTTTATTACAATTTTACCAATATCCTCAACATATACAATCAATAACTATATTCTATGACATAGTTGACATCAATGACAACAACAACAACAACCAATTGACATCAATGAAAACACCTTCATACTTGTAACAATTTCCTCCTTTTTCATTGATTTCAACAAATGATGTGAAAAAACATCAAATACAACACAATAGCTTTGAGCCATCAATCTCTAGAATGCTTTCCCCCCCTTACTTTTTCACATGATACTTTCTCCCCCTTTGACATCAATGACAAAGGAAAAAGATATTTTACATTGTTCTCCCCTTTGACACTAAGAACATTACTAGTACTGAGTACTCCCCCTTAGGAGTACACCTAATCAATTGCACAATGAAAACACAAGACACTACCTACTCCCCCTGAGAGGTAGCTGCCAACATTAGTCCAAAAAGAAGATAGATCCATAGACCCATCAGACTGATGCATCTCCATATGCATCTATTTCAATAAAGGAGGGGCAATTACCCCTAACTTCTCCCAGAGATACTAAAAAGTATCTTTAGGAAGAGCCTTAGTAAATATGTCAATAATATGATCCTTTGTAGGTACATACTCAGTTTCTACCATTCTCTATAACTCTTTTTCTCTCAAAAGTGATACCTTACTTATAAGCTATGTTGTCCTGAGTGCATCATCGATTCTTTTCTTAACTCCAGCACTGGTGAATTTCGTATTGTCACAAAAAAATAGAGATGGGATCATCATGATGATAGATCCTATCATTCATCTCTATCCACAAAAAAATGCAACATGATGCTATAGCATGCCATTTCCAACCTCCTCCTAGGCCAAGAAATCCAACATTTCTTTTACTCTTAACCACAATACTCAATCTACAAGGTCAAGAAAGAATGTACTCACCACTGTAATTCCCTTTCTATCACTACCATAACCTACCCACCTACATCTCTCAGAGGAAGCACTTAGGTGTAAAAAATTAGTATCCCGTAGGATACCATAAGTCACAAATTGATGCCACGATATATGAAGGTCCTCTCAATAGCTACCATGTGTTTTTTTAGGATTTTCTTTTATATATGCCACAAAGACAAACTATATTTGCTGATATCTGGTTTGTAGAAGAATACAAAGTAGTCCTCCAAACTTTCATAGATATGTATTTTCTCCGACAGCCTTGTAGAATCATCATCCTGTTCAATTTTCTGTTTAAATTACAGTGTGATACCCAGTTTGGAACCATCCATCCCAAACTTCTTCAACATTTCTTTTACATACTTTGACTGTGAAATTAAAATCCCTTTTTTTGTTTGATTGATTTGCAGCCCAAGAAAGAAATTCATCTCACCAAACATAGACATCTCAAACTCTTTTTTCATTTCTTTAGCAAACATCTTGCACATTGTTTCATTTCCTCCAAATATAATATCATCAACATATACAACCACTATCAATATTTTTTCATTTTCAACTTTGAAATAAAGATTTCTATTTATCGTACCTTTACTGAAACCTTGCATACAAAGCTCTAGGAGCTTGCTTCAATCCATATAACACCTTCTTTAATCTACAGACCATGTCCGGTTGTTCTAACAAATGAAATCCTTTTGGTTGTTCCATATAGACTTCTTCTTCTAGCTCACCATTCAAAAATGTAGACTTTACATCCATCAAATAGACTTTAGAATCCTTATGAGCAAAAAATGCCAAAAACATTTTGATAGCTTCCAACCTAGCCACCATAGAAAAAGTCTCCTAAAAATTTATACCTTCTACTTGTGAGTAACCCTTACACACAAGCCTTACTTTTATTTTTGACCACTTCTCCATTCTCATTCAACTTGTTTCTAAATACCACATTTGATCCAATTATGTTTTTATCTGTTGATCTAGGAACCAATTCCCAAGTTTGATTCTTCTCAATCTACATAAGTTCTTCCATTTCTCTCATCCAATGCTCATATTTACATGCTTCACTTACTGTCTTAGGTTCAACTGTAGAAAATAAACACAGATTTATTTCAGCAATAGTAGTAACAACTCTACTTCTAGTCAATATACCTTTCCTCTTATCTCCAATGATCTGGTCTTTGAAATGATTCTTTTGCACATATTTAGGTATCTTTGGGGACACCACTGGAGCTTCTTCTTCCTAATTCTACTTTTTGTGTTCTTCTCCAACTTCTACTTCTTTGCAATCAGGTTCATTTAATACATATCCATCAAATTCAATT
>VDFB02006615.1:0-125104 GCA_007258455.2 Sequoia sempervirens | reverse complement strand
AATTAATTAAAAAAATTAATTATTTATTTGTGGAGGACATTCAGCTTTTCTTAATTAAATAAAATATTTAATTAAGCTTTTAAAAGCAGAAGAAAGCTTGTGATAAGAAGAGAGCTTTAATCATGTTTTATTGAAAAAAGCAGAATATCTCATAATTAAATAAAATATTTAATTATGATATGAGAAGATTGCACAATTAGGTTAAAATACCTAATTTTGATTTAGAAAGAAAGCATAAGATATTTTTAATTAAATAAGATTTATTTAATTAAATCACTTTTATGAAATTAATCAAATGAAACATTTAATTAATTAGAAGAAGAAAATAAAATAGAAGAAAAGGATATTTAAATTTAATTAAATCAAAAGATTTAATTTAAATTCAAACAGTTGATAATTAATTTTAAATAAAATAGAATGTATTTATTTAAATAATTAAGTGGGATTATATGAAAATAATTAAATAAAAATAAATTTATTTTAATTATGGAAGAAGAATAAGATGAATGAACAAATATAAATTAAATTAATTAAATTCTAATCATATGTAGAGGATTCTTTAGAAAAATTAATTAAATAATAAATATTTAATTAATTGCCAGGATTATAGACATGACCATTTTTATGCGTATACATTTTGCCCCTCTTTGAAGTGATGTGTGAAACGCATTGCTTCAAAGAAAAATAAAAATTTGCCCCTGATATGTTTCTGGTTTTTGATATTGATGATGCCCCCTCAAGAGGATAGGTGGGTTGGACAAACATGGGTATGCTCTCGAAATGAAATGATAAGGATAGATAGGATGATGCAAGATAGAAAGTGGATGAAGGAGATGAATGATATGTTATGCTGCAATGAAAGTGAGCAACCATGATGTTTGATATAGCACTAGACGTTATGCACCAAGGTATAAGGACCAAGGTGACGATGTGTCTCGTGCCCCAGCGTAATACAACCTTGTCTAGGCGTATGAGGAAGTAAACTTAGAGCATTAAAGTCCTAATGCACAAAAGGTATAATGTGACCTTAGATGCAAAGGATAATGCAAAAAGATATTCCAACACACACAAGATATGAATATTAGCAGGAATGATATGGATTTGATACAAATGCAAGATAAAATGATAACACACACAAGCAAGCAAGCAAGCATGCACAAATGATACAAAAATAAACAAGGAATTGCCCCCGTCAAGTTGTAAACCATTGATTGGTTGATTGATTGATGATGTTGATAGTGTTGTCATTGTTGGGAAGCGATATATCCCTAGAGCAACACAAGGATGATGATAATTGATTGATTGATTGGTTGATTTGGTTTACGACAAGATTAGGATCAAGACCAAAGGATGTGATTGGATAATTTGACAAGATTGATTGACTTGATTGGTATGGATTAAGGATTGACTTGCATTTGGATATTTGCTCAGAATGATTGAAGATGATTGATTGATTTGAAGAAACTGTTTGTAATGATATGATGATAAATGAATAATGAAAAGATGATAATGACAATGATGAAATGATTAAATGGTAAAATGATAAATGAACCCTGAATGGATGCAATGAATCAAATGTCCAAATGTCCTCCACAAAGACTCAAAACTATAGGACAACCGTTAATGTGTTCATTCAGCCTTGCAAAATACTGATGTGAATCCAATATGCAGATATATACAATGATCTAATGAATATGCAACTACATGAAACTAACCAGTTTGTTGAGCCAGTTATAAGCCTTCTTGAATCATCATAGAACGTTTTGAAATGTTGGAAGTATGTACAAGCATCAAAGGGGAAATTAGCGCCAATGATGACCAGAGTACAACTTTCATGTATTTTGATATAGCAAGTGAACACAAGCATCAAGGTATAATTGAACCGAGATGACCTGAGCATTTCTTGCATAAACAGACAAAGATTAACCACCTTTCTGATGCAAATGTGGAACTGTCATCGATGATATCACTTTGGTGATCATGTCTTGTGACATATTTGCATCAAAGTGACTGTTAACCTCTAGACAGCAGACAAAAGAAAAATCATTCTCGTTCCTTGCTACTCTAGTTCAGTACATCATTGAGTGTGCTCCGGAGTAATGATATCGAAAATCAAACAACTTTTGGTCAAACATGTAATACTGTTATTTCATACATTATTTAGATATTTGGATCATCCAATAGACAATGATATGATATCTTGCTAAAAAGTGTGTCATGATCGAATAAAGTTGTTGCGTGAGTTTGTTGTTTGTTTGCATGATCAGATCCTATGTCATGGTCTAGCTGTTTTGGTATGCTCTGAAAGTTAAGTGCCCCCAGTTGAGTTTTGCCCCGTTTATTGACACAACTTGCGGAAAGGAATATGTACAAATGATCAAGCCATGGTAAGACATTTTAACCCTCTAAGCAAATGGTGGCAGGATGATGCGATTAGTGACCCTAAGATGTGAAAAAGATGCGGAAAAAGGGAAGCGTTGAAAAGACAAAGTGCAAAACAGGAACTAATAAATGGAGAGGTACAGATAGCGTCTGTTTGCCAGATTTTCACTATCTGTGTTTATTGCATTTTTCTGATTTCTTTTTTATTTTATTTTTTTATTTTTTATTTTTTTATTTTTTATTTTTGTATTTCATCGCTAATAGATCCGCCTCGCTTGCCGTGCTTTCAAATTCCCATGATATCTCTTTGATATTTTTGACGATCCTTTTCTCTCACCGCTTTTGGATTTCTTCGTGACTTTTCTACCGCTTTTTGGATTTCTTCAGACTTCATTGGCTTTTGGAAAAAAAAACGTGACTTTTCCTTGTTTTTGGATTTCTTCGTGACTTTTGATTCTTCAGACTTTTCTCATATTTTTGATTTCTTCAAGACTTTTCCTAATTTAAACATAGTAATTTTAAGATGGCATCGCTGATGGGTTCATCAAATAGGTCTCCTTCTGGCGTTGATAACTTGTATGCTCCCGAACCGTACACTGCAATAACCACGTAAGGGCCTAGCCAATTTGGTTCAAACTTTCCTTTCTTTTCTCTGTCTTGTTGATTGCATGGGTTCTCTTTCAGAACTAGATCACCCACCTGGAAGGTACGTGGCTTTACTTTGTGATTATAGCTGCGAGACATCATCTGTTGGTACGCTTTCAAATGGTCTGCTGCTCTTTGTCTCTTTTCATCTAAAAGTTCTAACTCTTGGAGTCGGGAAACTCTGTATTCCTTATCTATTATGAGACCTTTTAATGATACTCTTAATGAAGGTATTTCTACCTCTAAAGGCAATATGGTGTCTGCTCCATAGACGAGGGCAAAAGGTGTCGCTCTTGTCGGCGTTCGGACACTAGTTCTGTAAGCCCACAAGGCGGGATTGAGTTGAACATGCCAATCCTTCCCTGAGTCATTGACAGTCTTCTTCAAGATCTTTAGTATAGTCTTGTTTGAGGCCTCTGCTTGGCCATTCCCTTGAGGATAGTAAGGCGTGGAATATCTGTGCTGGATATGGAATCTTTCACAAAGTTCATCAACATCCTGATTTTTGAAAGGGCGACCATTATCTGTAATAATGGCATTAGGAATACCATATCGACAAATAATGTAGTTGAGTATGAAGGATGAGATCTGTTTTCCAGTGACTTTAGAGAGAGGTACTGCCTCAATCCACTTAGTGAAATATTATGTCGCTGTGATAATGAACTTATGCCCATTTGAAGAAGAAGGATGAATTTTTCCCACTAGATCTAACCCCCATTGAGAGAATGGCCAGGTGGGTGTAAACGAATGAAGTTCTTGTGCAGGAGCATGAATAAGATTCCTATGAATCTGACATTTTGAGCATGCTTTAACAAAAGTGAATGATTCCCTCTCCATTGTAGAAAATAAATAGTAACCCATTTAATCACCTCGGATAAGGTTATCTAATTTAATGAGTAATTCACAAAATGCCCCCATGAACTCTTTGTAAAGCTTTGTCGATTCGGCCACGCTCAAGACATCAAGCAGTAAGTACCATCAAGACCAATTTAATGCATAAAAGTTGCATCAGCAATAAGGGTATATCAGGAGGATTGTTGGATAAAGTTATGTTTTTGGTTGCGGGATAAGTCAGGTGGTAAAGTATCATCTTTTAGGTATGCATAAATCTGACCATACCAGGGTGAATCAGATCCTACTAGGTGGCAGATAATTTGGCTTTCAGGTGTGTCATAGGTAGGTGTAAATAATTGTTCCACCAGAAATTCATAGCGAGTCTTTTTTTTCTGGGAGTTGTATCAATGAGGCGATCATAGCCATAGCGTCAGCCGCTTTGTTGTCAATCCTTGGAATTTGTGTGAACTGAATGTGTACAAAGTACTTCTTGAAGTCATCAATCATCTTCTTGTATGGCAACAACTTGTCATCTTTGGTTTGATAATCATCATTGATTTGATTAATAATCAGTTGTGAGTCACTCATAAACTTGTAGCTCTAAGAATCCTCCATTCCAATGCGGCTTTCTTACCCAAAGGATTAGTGCTTCGTATTCGCTATGTTATTGGTGCATGGAAACATTAGCCTATAGTATGACCGAGGGAATGGTATGTCCTGAGGGGTGACAAAGAGAACCGCCCAATCCATATGTTGAGTAAAGAACCATCGCTATAAGGGACCATAGTCGCTAGAGTCCGGGCTAGAAACATCAAAGATCCGGAAAACTCAATGTGTAAGGGGTGCTCCATTAGGAGAGGAGCGTCTGCTAGTTGATCCGCAATAACTTGTCCTTTGATTGCTTTGTGATCAACATAGTGGATGTCGAACTCACTCAAAATCATGACCCATTTTGCTAACCTCCCTATTAGCGATGCTTTTCTTAGTAGATACTTGAGTTGATCAATTTTTGAAACAAGATGAATTGTATGAGTTAGCATGTAATGTCGGAATTTCTGTGAAGCAAAGACGACTGCTAAACAAGCCTTCTCAATGAAAGTGTAATTAAGCTCATGACTTGTCAGTGTTCTGCTAATGTAATAGATTGCACGTTCTTTCCCATCATGGTCTTCTTGCGCTAATAATGCTCCCAAAGATGTCTCAGTTGCAGCAATATACAGAATCAATGGTTTGTCTGGATTTGGTGGTACAAGAACTGGTGGATTCATCAGGTACTGCTTGATTTGTTGAAATTCCATTTCACATTTGTCATCCCATCTAAAAGGAACATTCTTATGTAGGAGATGTGTGAATGGTAAACTTTTGTCAGCCAATTGTGCAATGAATCTTCTGATAGACTGAAGTCGTCCTTGTAATGATCTTAATTGACTGATGTTCTTTGGGGGAGGCATCTCCATGATTGCTCAAACTTTAGCAGGATCTACTTCAATTCCCTTTTCTGAAACAATATATCCTAGCAGCTTTCCGGATGTGACCCCAAAAACACATTTCTTAGGGTTTAGGCAAACTTTGAATTTCTCCAATCTGGTAAATATTTTTGACAGTATCTCCAAGTGTCCTTCTCTGGTGTGTGATTTTGCCAATATGTCATCTACATAATCTTCCATGAATGTGTGCATCATGTCGTGAAAGATCATAGTCATAGCTCTTTGATAAGTAGCTCTAGCATTCTTTAAGCCGAAAGGCATGACATTCCAACAATATGTTCCCCACGGGCAAGTGAAAGCTATTTTCTCTTGGTCTTCTGGTGCAATCTTGATTTGGTTGTAACCAGAGAAACCATCCATTAATGAGTACATGGCATGACCAGCTGTTAAATCAACTATAGTGTCAATACTTGGAAGCGGAAAGTCATCCTTTGGGCAAGCTTTGTTAAGATCTTTGAAATCAGTGCATACTCTTACACGTTTGTCTGGTTTTGCTACTGGTACAATATTGGAGATCCATTCTGCATAGGCAATTGATCTTATAAAACCCGCATCTAGGAGCTTCTTGAGTTCTTCTTTAACCAATAGTGCAACATGAGGATTCATCTTTCTGAGTTTTTGTTTTACTGGTTTGGCTCCTGGTTTGATAGATAAATGATGCATTATGAGATCAGGATCGAGACCTGGCATGTCTGCATATGACCATGCAAAATTGACTTGATTTTCCTTGAGAAATTTCATGAACTCTGGAATTTCTTTATCTGTCATTGATTCAGCTACCTATAGAATCCTTGGATTATCTGTAGTTGCAATGTTGATTTCCTTTGTAGGCTCAGTCAAGATGGATGATCACTCATGATAGTACTCCGGGAGAGTGTCAAGAGTCCCATCAGGTGGTGCCTCAAAAAGGTTTTCACCATCTGATACGCTCTTTATTTTATCTTTTGCTTGATCTAGTACTGCCAGATTCTGGTTTTCACCACTAGATCATTTTTCTTTATTTTTATTTTTGCAGCTAGGAGACTTGACACTCTCCTGGTTAAAGACTTCATACCGAAAATCGCTAGTGGAACCATTATTTACATTATCTGCGGAAAGGAAATTTATGATAGCTTCGTCATTTGGAAAAATAGGTATGTCAATAGGTTCGGTTAGATCCCATTCAATGAGATCAGGATGGATTAATGGTAGCACGTCATCTGGTCGTGTGAAATCGGCGATGGTTAGGGTCAAGACAGAGTTATCGGTAGGATCCGAGGTATGAGGTAAGTCAAGGATGATACTATTCTCCTGATAGTCTTGTTCGTTAAAATCCGACTTAGTATCACTAGACTCATAGTTGCTTTGTGGTTCAGATTCTTGTGGCTGGGATCCTTAACATTCTCCTTTGATTAAAGCGGGCGTAAACTTGTGTATGACATCTACCTCTTTGTCCCTCCAAAATTCATTATTGTGGATGTTATCCCATTCATATTCAGCAGAATCAGTATCAGAATTATTTTCTATGCAATTCAGGATTGATGCCAAACATGTCTCTTTCTTACCTTCTTGTAGTGTGAAAACATTACCTTGTGATTGTTTAGATTGGGTAGCATCATAGCCTATTCCAGTTTTATCATATGCAGCAAGTCCTGGGAGATGGATAGGCTCAACTACGCCTTCTTTTCTTTTTCCAAGAGGACCATTGTCATATCCCATCTTTTGCATGATGGAATATCCTTTCCCATATCTGTCAGTTGGTAAGGTGACATTTAGAACCATTTCCTCTTCATCCTTATAGAGCCAATCCAAAATTGTTGTATCTTCAAGATCTCCCATGGGGAATTTTTCTTTGATAAATTGTCCATTGAACTTGGTGGTTGGCTCTGTTTGTACTTGTGCTGATGTTGATGCTGCTGATATCTGTTGTTGTGTAATGGAAGGTTGTCCATGTGATCGAGGAGATGTAGGTAGATTAGCAAGACAAAGGGAATATTCCCCAACTCCACTTTCCTTGAACTGCAGTTTCTTGTCAAAGTTTTTGGTTAATTGACTGATTTGTGTATCATGCTTAGGAGAAGTATTAGCAAGTGCTTCTCGATTATTTGGAACCAAAGTATCCTGATGAGCTTTGACATTAGCACAAGTTTGGGTGTTTGAATTATCAGCTGGTATAGTGATTTCCTGTCCGTCATATGGAAACTTAAGACATTGATGGTAAGTGGATGGAACAGCTTGCATTTCATGGATCCAAGGATGACCCAACAAGATGTTGTATGCAAGATCTCGATCTAAAACTTGACAAAAGGTATTTTTGATAACAGGTCCCACTCTGATTGGTAGCATGATTAGACCTTTAGACATTCTTTCCTCATCATCATAGGCTTTAATGGTAATCTTCCTTCTAGGATCAATGGAGTCTTCGGCAAATCCTAATGCTTGAACCACCTTCAAGGTACATATATTTAGACCAGCCCCTCCATCTATTAGAACACGTTTAACATGGAATTTATGGATCATGACCTCTAAGTATAATGATGAATTGTGGGGATGAGTCAGGGAAACATCATCTTTGTCTGAGAATGAAAGGCATGTGGGTGAGGAAAAATGTCCTACCATGGCTTGAAATCGGTTCACATCCAAATCGTGGATACAGTCATCTCAAAAAGGGCTTTGTCTAAAATTTCCTTGTGTGTAGGGGAAATCTTCAGGAGTTCTAAAATGGAGATTTGAGCCGGAGTTTTTCGAAGTCGGTTAACTAAGTCATATTGATGTTGAGGGAAGGTCTCAGTAGATTTTGAAGAGGTACCCTTCAAGACAACTTTAGCTTGGGCTCTCGTTGTGACATTCACTTGTTCATTGTCCACTTTCTCTTTGATTTTTATAACATTGACTCGCTCATTGTCTGTATAGAGATGACGGATTACATTGTCATCAATTTGGTTCACATTTTTGTCAGAAAACTCTCCCTTTTGATAATTTGGTAGAGGATTTCGAAATGCTTGGTGATCTTCGTTGGATTTCTGTTGTCCTTCTACTGTGATAATGCCCTTGTCAATTAGATCTTGAATAGCATGTTTCAAACCTTGACAGTTGTTTGTATGATGACCTCTGCACCTATGGTAGTCACAAAAATAGGCCTCATTCCATGATGGAGGTTTTACACTAGGTTCATAATTGCGTTGTGGTGGTAACATAAGGACATTCTTTTCCATGACCTCTTTGAAAGCCGATTCTAAGGATTGTCCTAGTGAAGTGAAAGTTCTTCTATTGGATAAAAATGGAAAGCGTTGTGGTTTCGTGTTTGAGGTATTCCCTAAAGTGTTGTTGTTGTTGTTTCCCCGGTAGTTTTGGTTGTTGGCAGTCCCCTGATTGTTGTTCGTTGAAGGGGGATGATTGTTTCCTAGATTCACGACTGAATTGACATTGTTGTAATTATTGTGTCGAGTCACATTGGGAGCACTCAGAACAAATGGCCTAGATGTGACATGATTTGCATCTACAACACCGTCATTCACAATGTTTTTGTTGCGGGTCCAAAATTTAGACTTGTCTTGATTATTGTAATGGTTAGACGAGCTAGGGTTGTCCCTATCAAGTTTTATTGTCCCTCTTTTGACCAAAGCACTTTCGATGGTGATGGCATCCTCAATCAATTTCTCAAAGGAAGGTGGACAATGTAGATTTAAGCGATAGCTCATTTCTAAGTTGAGGCTATTGATGAAAGTAACCATTTTCTCCTTTTCAGGAACAGGTCGTGGGTACCTAGCGAACATTCTCCTCCATCTTTGAAGAAAGGTAGTGAAAGATTCACTAGGTTTTTGAGCAACTTTGCAAAGATCAATCATGGTGATCTGGTGTTGGATGTTGTAGGCGTATTGTGTTATGAACAAATTGATCAATTCCTCAAATGTTCGAATAGGAGGTGTAATCTTAGATAACCATTCCATAGAGTTGACTCCCAGGCTTCGAGGAAATAATCGCAATAAATATGTATCCTCGTGGGCAAATTCCAATGTCATGTTTCAAAAGTCTCTAACATGGTCAACTGGGTCTGATTTCCCATTATAACGATCAAATTTGGGAATTTCACAGTGTTTAGGAAATGGAATCATGTTGAGACTTCTATCAAAAGGATAAGGACATGTGTCATCCAAAGTGTATTTCTTGGTTGTGGTTCTTCCTCGTAATTCTTTGAGTGTTCCCTGCATTTCTCTAAACTCTTTTTCTAAGGAGGCGAATTTAGATAGGGATGGCTCTTCTTCTGTCATTTTTAATTTCTCAGTATCAAAGTCTTTAGGAAATTTAGCTCCTTGATCGGCTAAGAAAAGAAAGTACTTCTCTTTGTCACGTTGTATAATCTGTTCAAGGATTTTAAGAAACTTGGGATTCTGTTCCGCCTCTTTAAGTTGAAGTTCTTCCTCTTGCTCATCATCACTATCTACGGGAGTTTTGTTCAGGTTTTTGTTCTTAAGTAACGAATTTTCCTCTCTATCAGCCATATTGTTGTCACTGAAAAGGGGATTGCGACTCACACTAAAAAGAGGACTATCACGTTCACCTTCTTCTTGAATGTTGTGTGTGGAAGTTTCTTGTTGAGGTGTTTCTCCTAGCTTGTTGTGTTGAGATCTTGTAAAAACAGGCATATGTAAGAAATCCTCGGATATGATCAAAGGTCACTGAAGGATTTGATTAGGATGCGTTGAATATTCAATTGAAGGTTGTGGTATATTCTCAAACTCAAGAGGTTGATTAAGATTGTGACGTTGAGACAATGCTAATCTTTGATAATAAGCTTGGGTAGCTAAAGGTTCTACAGCATAATCGTCAGTGAATCCCCTAATGTAGTCTTGGTATCTATGGAGGAATGTGCGATAATGAAGCAAGACATCTCAACTCTTATACAAGAATTCTCTGCGATCTAAAGTCTTTTTGTAACTTAAGTTTGTTTTGGGCTTCTTGATCCTATTGAAAACTGATTTCTTGGTGAACTTGGTTGATTTCCACTTTCTCAACATGGGAGTAAAATCTCATAAATTCGGGTCTGTGACAGAAACCTAAAAGCGCTATTCTGTTTCCTAAATGCGCTGCAGAAAAAGGTAAATGCGCTGGAGAAAGACTCAAATGCGCTGCAGAATACCTCAGATGCGCAGAAATAGAGCACATATGCGCAGCAGAATACCCTAAATGTGCTGAAACAGAACACAGATGCACTAGAACAGAGTTTAAATGTGCTACAGTTTTCCCTAGATGCGCTAAAATAGTTTTCTAGAGACAGTTTTGACCAGTTTTAGATGAAACTTTTCATGTTGGTTTTTGGATGATCCTTTATCTGAATTAATATTTTTGAAATCACAGCAAACAATCTGATTTAAGTTGATTCGTAACCAAGCACAGAATAAGACAAGCACAACCTAGGTTAGGCTAGGACAATATCCGCTAGACTCCACGTGGGTTTCCCCAACCGCATATCAGTAGCGTGTGAATCCAGAAGCTTGGCTGCATGGGCTCCCCCTTACAGTGCACTCTCTTCTCAGGCCAACCAAGCTTCCAACCCCCATGAAACTCCCATGGTGAGCTGATCACCTCTACTATTGACTGTGAAAGTGTGGAAGGCTTCACACCGACCAGTGCTGGACTAGCAAGATAGAAGGTTTTTGGCTTTCTAAACAATGGTATTTAGTTCGGGACCCCCGTTCGAGTGGCCATACATGGGGCAAGAGATTAATCACCATTAAGGTGGCACTCCAGCCTGAAGAGGTTAAGCTCAACAGGGTTTAAGGGAGTACAACTCTGTCCGTATGACACATCCGCACAAGCAACCTTAGGTTTTCCCTTAAGATTTACATTTATATACCGGTCGGGGGTAGCTTGGCCTTAGCTCCGTTGCTAGTTTGAGTTGTCCCTTAAGGTGAGTACTTTTTCCCTTAAGGCAGGCCCAATTTCTAGAGTCAATAACCGTTTCTCTTGCACCCAGGATCGCACAAGTGCGCAAGGGGAGAGGATACTTCGATTATCAAATCAGGGTTACACAGGGAAAAGTGGATCTAGTTTTCTGATCACCTAGTTTACACAGGGTGAGAGCATAATCACCTACCACTTTCAAGCACAGTCAAGAAGAGTAGACAAGTTCATTTTAAATGCACCAAAATCAAAAGTGATTTATTCTAAGTGAAGATTTTGCTTCACAACAGACATGGGGTTCGTTTTAACTACATGATAAAGGTGTGGTGGCTACCCTAGATTGATTCTTTTTAAAACCCAGCAAGAAAAATGAAAGAAATTCTGTCTGCGGAAGGCGTCAGACTCAGAATCTCGGTTACAATTCAGATGTGAAACTTTGTCCCCCAGATGCGCAGAATCAGAGACCAGATGCGCAACTCTGTTACCTAAATGCGCTAAAATAGAATACAAATGCGCTGCTCTGTTACCCAGATGCGCGAAAACAGAACCTATATGCGCTATTCTAAATGCAAAGAATTTTTTTTAGATTTTCTGAAACAACTTTAAATGCGCTAAAGAAAGTCCTATATGCGCTAACTAAACCCCTATATGCGCTGCAGAAAGTGACGGATGCGCCACTCTGTTTCCCAGATGCGCCGCAGAAATTCCCATATGCGCCGAAACAGTCTTCAGATGCGCCAAAATACCTGCAAAAATAAAAAAATTTCGAATCTTCCCGATGCGCTGCTGAATGCCAGAAAACCTGTGAGGAAAACCTGCAAGAAAACCTGCAAGAAAGAAGTCTAAAATAGGGGCATAGGCCCCACGGTGGGCGCCATTTAATGTGTGTATGAAAAATAAGTGCGTAAATGAATTAACAATAACTGTTCAAACACACCAATAGAACATTATAATAAAATAGAATATAAAAGGAGTAAAGAAGTGCAAACTCTATTCTGCTTCCATTGTCGTCCTATTGTCCTCTATCTTTAGTGTTTTTATTGATTCCAGCTTTATGTTCTCAGATTGTAGGCTAGGCTCAACAAACTGTCTTCCTAAAGAACGAGATTTTGCTATGATGTAGATGCAAGATTAAGCTATGATGATGATTTGAAATAATAAACTTGAAATAAAGATGATGCTTATGATATTAAAATGCTAAATGAACTAAATGCATAAACTCTAATTAATTGCCTATTACCAATGCTTGGATTCACACAGGTATTTATAGAGTTTTTTGAATGATTTTGATTAGCTGTCTCGATTGACGGTTGTGATAATTCCTGGCAGATCGAACGGTTGAAGAAAGATGAAACTGAAGAGAAAATAGAAGAACCCTGAAAATAAGATTTTTCTATTTTATTACGAAAGAGGAAAAAGAAGAGAAGATAAGAAATCATCTTTCTTTAAAAGAATAAAAGAAAGATTTAAAGCTGATAAATAATTAATTAAAAAAATCAATTATTTATTTGTGGAGGACATTCAGCTTTTCTTAATTAAATAAAATATTTAATTAAGCTTTTAAAAGCAGAAGAAAGCTTGTGATAAGAAGAGAGCTTTAATCATGTTTTATTGAAAAAAGCAGAATATCTCATAATTAAATAAAATATTTAATTATGATATGAGAAGATTGCACAATTAGGTTAAAATACCTAATTTTGATTTAGAAAGAAAGCATAAGATATTTTTAATTAAATAAGATTTATTTAATTAAATCACTTTTATGAAATTAATCAAATGAAACATTTAATTAATTAGAAGAAGAAAATTAAATAGAAGAAAAGGATATTTAAATTTAATTAAATCAAATGATTTAATTTAAATTCAAGCAGTGATAATTAATTTAAATAAATAGAATGTATTTATTTAAATAATTAAGTGGACATATGAAAATAATTAAATAAAATAAATTTATTTAATTATGGAAGAAGAATAAGATGAATGAACAATATAATTAAATTAATTAAATTTAATCATATGTAGAGGACTTTAGAAAAATTAATTAAATAATAAATATTTAATTAATTGCTAGGATTATAGACATGACCATTTTTATGCGTATACAGGTTGATCCTTATGTTTGATGAGAAGAAGTTGATTTGTACTTTTTAATAAGTCATTAAATATCTTGTATGAGAGTGGTGGTACTATGAAGGCACATAGTTTGACATATTTCAAATGGACATAATGTTTTTTATCACTAAAAACTAGTCCTTTCTCCAATTTCATTACAATGGAATGGCTCAATTGTTCCCTCTATTACATCCTAAACAATGGTTTCAAGGAAATTATCCATATTCTCTCTTCTTCTTTTTGAGATATAGTGTTAGATATTCATACAAGTGGATTAATTCCTATTAATTCTCTTAAGAAATATAGGGCTGGGAAAAATATCAATGAGACACACTTGAATTCATGCACCTGGATCTTATTCAGTTTACCTATATTTTGCATCAAAAATTCCCTTACCTGGTTTTATGGATATCATGTTCTTTTCCTTTGGTGACCATTTTGTATGTTGCATGGATGTAATTTTTTGGTTTAGCATCCTCTCTTTTGATCTTTCATCTTATCGACAGTGAGAAATCATCCATCAAATGTGATGTTTGTTAGTGTTTTGATGAATTTTTTGTTGTCCTTCTTAGGTTTGTCTCCTTTGTTCCATGTATCATCACATGATGGATTGCTTCCTTGGTGATTAGAAATGGTTTGTCTTAGTGCATAAATTCATTGTGTATGTTGCTCAATACCAACTAGACCCATTTGTGATCACTACAAAAATTTGGGAATGTTTCCCAAATATCAAGTTTTAGCTTTCCAATATTGCTATATTATGCCAAGAATTATCCACATACTACATTTCTTAGGATTTCTCTTTCTTTCATGAAGCTACTAGGATCCACCTCTATAAGTTTCACATGAATGTACTTTTGAACATATTCTACGTAGATGATCCTATTGGGAATGTTTCAAAAATATCCTTTCAAGTCATTCTCTATAACCTTCCATGGAAATAGCTTGTAAATTGGTCTTTTGATATCCTTAGCTTCAATAAAATAAGGTGCATATGTGCTTTCCATAGCTCCAATTTTTTATTCTCTTCTTTCACTCTTCCATTAAACCCTTGTTTATTATTTCTCACATAATGATCTATGTGTTTTATAATTCACTTTATGGATTTTTTTTTTCCCTTCACCTCCTTTTATAAATATTTTTTTCTTTTGTGTTGATGTCATTTCTTATGTTATCAAGTTTTGACCCTGCTTATGCTTTAAATTTTGTTGCAATGACCTATTTCCTATGTCAATTATTTTTTATAATATATAATGGTACATAATATACACTGATTTTATTATTATTATATATATATATATATGCATACATACATAGTACAACTTTAATCAATACCCATGAATGTGTTCATCCATAATTTAATTTGTAAAAAAATTTAATATTAACTTTATCAGTTGTTTGGATGCACGAGTTGTATGGTAAGAGCCATCATATTTTTCATGTACCCAATTTCTTAAGCTTGCTATCATAGAGTAATGTAACATATTTTGGTTGTATTTATTTGGTTTTGATCTTGCATTCATGTTAAGAATTTCATTCCTACTTTTCTTGAGTTGATTAGCTACAAACAACTAGTTCTCATTTATTTTTTTGATTCTATTAACCTATCCTTGATATATTCTTCTTTGTTCAACCTTGTAGTGATTTTCGCCCTTAGATTGAAAACTATATATTGTACTTGTAGTGCTACATCCAATCCATACACCAATTAGAATGGGAAATAATTTTTTATCCTTTTTTTAGTCATGTAGTAAGCCCAAAGAATTGTAGGTATCTTTTGATCCCAACTTAATGTATCCTCATTGCAAACCTTTATTAATTATTTACTCAGTATCTTGTTAAATTAATCACTTTCCCCATTTCCTTGGGGATGATATGGTGTTCTCTTGTAGGGATGATATGGTGTTCTCTTGCAAAGGCTTATCATAATTATTTGATTAACAAACTATTTCCCTCAATCACTTGTATTATTCAATGGAAATCAAAATATTTTTGTGATATTTTTGTAGATAAATTTTTCTACTATATGTGCCATACATTATTCTTCAGTTCTACATCTACCCATGTTTTTAGATATTCAATATTGGTTACATGATAAAATGTGCATGATTTTTCTAGGAAAGGGGATTGATTGATCCTATAAAATTAATGGTTCATTTATCAAATAATGTCATGGTTGATACTAGTTTTAGTGGTATCCCATCCCTTGTATTTGGTCTATTGGTTCTTTGACAATGTCACACATTAAAGAATATTTGTTAGCATTTTTAAATAAACTATGCCACCATAGCTCGACCAACAAAACGTTCCTTCCAATTCAGATGCAGGGAATCACTCTCATTTCAATTTTGGTTTTTACTTCTTTCCTTCAGTTTAGTAGTTTTAGTTTTGTCTTAGTGTAATTTGCTTCTTAATGTGTTGTAAAGTTCTTTATCAAATCTTCCTGGACAAACCGACAGTTAGCAAATGGATTTAGTTCTTGGTGTGTTAACCGTTCATGGGTCAACAGTTGGGCAAGTCAACGATTACTTGAAGAGGAATGGACGTTGAAACAAGGGTTGGATTTTGAAGGACAAAAGAGGTTCGGGATATTGAGAGGAAACTGACGGTGCAAGGAAGGAGTCAATCAAAAGTCAGTGACATTGATCGATTGGAAGAAGAGTTGAAATCATTTGAATGTCAATGATATTGTATGTAATCAGGTCAATCATTGAGGCCAAATATGTTGTGCTTTGTATCGCCCCTGTAATATGAATGGAATCTTTCTTTCAAAGACCAAATTTCTTGCAATCGGCATAAGCCATTGGGAATAAAAGACTGCATTTTGTTCTTCTTGTCTTTGACTGTGAATGATCAAATTCTAGTCTATTGATTTTGGTTTTAATCCTGAACTTCCAACAAATTTTTAAGGGTTTGCTTGAGTTTGATTTATTCTGTGATCAGTAAGGCTTTCCATCAAGTGGTATTAGAGCCTAAAAGTGATTGGGAATTGGTGAGTAAATAAAATGACTCTAAGGAGAATGGGCAGAGGAGGAGCCCGAGGAAGAGGCAGAAGGGAACATGGTGAAGAATTTTTGTAGCATTTGATAGCAAGAATGGATGCCTTGGAAAGGGCATAGAGAAGAGGGACCCTTGGCAAAGTTGCAAGTGATTATGAGGAGGAAGAACAACCACGAGATGACAATGAGGGAGGACAAGGAGACCAAGAATTTTTTGAGGAAAGATTGTTGAGGACTGTCATGAATGTGGGTTTCAAATCCAAAATATAAGTTCCTACCTATTCAAGAAGTCTCAATGGTGAATATATAATCGATTGGATCAATGATTTAGACAAGTATTTTGAATATGAGGGTGTAGCAGAAGAAAGGAGGGTGAAATTTGCTTGCACTAGATTGAAGGCCCACGTTGCTATGTGGTGGTATTTGTCCAAACTGAGAGGAGAAGAAAGAATAAGGAAAATATTAACTCTCGGGATCAGATGGTGGAAAAGTTGAAGGCTAAGTTCCTTCCAGGAGATTATCAAACTAATCTCTTCAAAAGATTGCATAATTTGAAACAAAAAGACATGTCTCTGAAAGATTATATAGAGGAGTTCTATAAGTTGGTCATTAGATCAGGGCATAGTGAGGAAGATGTGGAGAAAATTTCTAGATATATGAATGGTCTAAAGTATAGTCTACGGGATGAATTAAGCCTTGTGTCCCCTAGAAGCTTGGAAGAGGCTTATAAACTTGCCTTAAAGGTAAAAGAAAAGTTGCAAAGGAAACAAAGTCAGTAAGAGAAGAAGAGAGCAAGAATTTTTAGAGGAAGGTGGCAACAAACTAGTAGAGGCCAACAACATCATCAAGGAGAAGAGGCTAGAAGTTCTAGTGGAGCATCCAACAATGATAGAGGAGGCTTTCAAAATAAAGGAGGAAGATCCTATGGCAGAGGTGGTTCTCAAGGTAGAGGTAGAGGGTTCGCTGGAAAATGCTTTAAGCACAACCAATATGGACACAAGATTTTGGAATGCTCTAAACCATCTCAAGGGGGACATTCCAAGTTTGAAAGATGTAATCAAATTGCTCATGCTGACCAAGAAAGCATGGGGTATCTTGTTCACCACAAGGAGGAACCAGAATCGGGTAAATCCTTATTGCTAAAGAGGGTATTGTTGAAGCCTCAAAAGGAAACCCAAGAACCGATCCAAAGGAGAGCCTTATTCAAAACCAAGCGTAATTCCAAAGTTAAATGTTGCAAACTAATTATTGATAGTGGTAGTAAAGATAATATTGTTGCAGTAGAGATGGTAGAAAAGTTAGATCTTAAAAGAATTAAGCATCTCTCTCCTTATAATGTATCTTGGTTGCAAAAATAACATCAATTGTTAGTTAGTGAGCAAGCCTTTGTTGATTTTAAGATTAGTAGTTATAAAGATAGTGTGATTTGTCATGTGATTCCTATAAATGTATGCAATGTATTTCTTGGTAGACCATGGCAATTCGATAGGAAAGCAGTGCATAATGGAAGGGAGAACACATATACTATTGAGAAAGATGGAGTGAAACATACCTTGATGCCTATTAAGGAGCTTGAAGAAGACAACAACAGTAGTAGCAACAACAGTAAGGTAATGATGGTCAGTGGTAAGGAGTTTCTACATGACTTGAAGAATGAGGAAATAGGATATGCTTTGGTTCTTAAACCTAGGAGTGTATTTACTACTAAAAAATTTGATGATTTTCCTCTTGAAGTGCAAGATATTTTGAATGAACATTTGGATATTGTTGCATCTGATTTTTCTAGTGCATTTCCTCCTATGAGGAGCATCATCCATCAGATGGATTTGATTCCAAGGGCTAGCCTTCCTTACAAGGCTGCTTATAGGTTGACACCTATGGAAATGAGGAAATAAGGAAGCAAGTGGAGGACCTTTTGAAGAAGGGTTTGATAAGGGAAATCCTAAGTCCTTGTGTTGTTCCCACAATACTAGTGCCAAATAAAGGAGGGGAATGACGTATGTGTACTGATTCAAGGGCTATTAACAAAATCATTATAAGATATAGGTTTACCATTCCTAGAATTGAAGATATTATGGATTTTTAAAGTGGCTCCATGTATTTTTCTAAAATAGACTTGAAGAGTGGCTACCACCAAATAAGAATCTGACCAACGAATGAATGGAAGACAACTTTTGAAGACTAGTGATGGTTTGTATGAATGGCTTGTTATGCCTTTTGGATTGTCTAATGCACATAGCACTTTTATGTGACTCATGAATGAGGTTTTGAAACCATTCCTTGGTAAATTTGTGATTGTATACTTGGATGAAATTTTGGTGTTTAGCAAGTCTAAGGAGGAGCATCTTGAGCATTTGAGGCAGGTATTGAAGAGGCTACATGAGGAGAAGTTGTAGATAAATCTGAAAAAGTGAGTATTTATGCAGACCAAACTGGTTTATTTGGACTTTATGGTGTCAAAGGAGGGATTGAAGATGGACAAAGAGAAGGTACAAGCCATCCTTGATTGGCCAACACCTAAAAGTGTAATGGAGGTAAGGAGCTTTCATGGGCTCGCAAGTTTTTATAGAAAATTTATTAGAAGTTTCAATGATGTGGTCTCACCTATTATTGATACTATAAAAGGGAATAAGAGATCATTTGAATGGACTAGGAAGGTTGAATAGAGTTTTAAATTTTTGAAGCAAAAGGTGAGTGAATAGTGCAGGGCACCATAGATCTTTATGCAAAATGTTGTAAAATGTTAGTTTTTTTGTGATGTGAAGTCAATTTTGGTTGTAATAAGGTCTCTTAAGACCATTATTCATATTTTTGGGTTAGTTTGGGTCATGTGGGGTCGGTTTAGGAAAAGTTGTCAAAAATTGTGTAAAAAGTTGAAAAGTTGCTAAAGCAATTTTGCATTTTTGGGTTGTTAAGGGAAGTTGGAAAGTCAAAATTTAAAATTCAATTGTATTTGGTTGGTTTGGGGTGGTAAAGGTTTAAATAAGCCTTGTGAACATTGGGACAAGGTTCAAATTCTATTTTTGAAGATTGAACAATAATAACACTCTATTTTTCTACGTTTCACATTGTATTTTTGCTGCTATAGGAGACAGTACGGCCTTGTATGACCTATAAGTGGTTATCTAAGAATTTTGTTGGATGAAGCATTGAATATTATTTTATTTTCATTTGGTCTCATCATTTTTCATCAAGATTTGAGCATTTTATAATATTTTTTCTAAAACTAGCTTGAAACCCTTGCTTAACTATCTTGAAGGCAAGAAAAATGGAAAACCCACCATTCCACAAGTGAAATATTATGAAACTTGGTGGAATGTATGGGATTATGGTTTTTTTGGTGTCTAGAATTTTTTAGGATTAGGGGAGGAAGGTTAGTGCAAGTTTGGTGATTCCCTAGGCTGAAAAACCTCATGATTTGGGCATAGAATGTGCATAGGACTTAGGGTTTGTAGAAAAGTTGTTTGGAGATCATTCTAGTTGATGGAAATTGAATTTGTAGACCCCATGAGACATTTTGATAGCTCTAGAATGAAGAATTAAGTGTTGGAAATTGTAGAACCAATAGTTTCCTTATTGAACAAGCCTAATTAGGCCTTTGTCAAAACGGGACAATCAAATTTAGGACTTTGTGTTACAAAGTAACCCTATCTACAATTTTGGTATGTTGTCAAATGCTTTAATGGATATCTAAATCTACAATTATATTTTGGTTCTAATTTCTTTCATAAAATTAATGCCAAGAAAACCTTGTTTGTTGTCCTACAAGGCTTAGTGGAAATTTGTGAAGGAAGGCACCTTGTTTGGTGTGTAAAGACTTTGGTAAATAGTTGGTTGAGTTAGTTTTGAATGTGAGACCCCCTGATCTACATCAAGTTGGTATGAGAGCATAGGTAGGTCTGTAAAAGGGAAAGTGTGAAGTGAGAAAGAGAGCAAGATGCCTCTAAAGAATAACACTATGGCAAGGGAAATTAATGAGATGAAAGAAAAGACTGTAAGGGAGATTAGAAGGTTGAAGGAACTACAAGATATGGTGGTAGAAAGGCTAGAGGCTTTGAAACCAGTCAGAGAAGAGATATGGTTGTAGGTGATGAGAGTGACCCTAAAGAAGGGGAAGAGGAGAATGAAGAAGAGGAAGAGGAATTGGATCTTGATGAGCAGAGGATGGCTAAGCTACTAAGAGAAGTCAAGGAAGATAAACACAAGTTGAAGATTGATTTACCAATATATGGAGGTAATTTGAATGATGGATGTCTTTTGGATTGGATTGCAACACTTGACAATTATTTTGAATGTGAAGATGTACCTAAGGAACAAAAGGTAAAGATAGCAAAAAAAATTTGAAGGGTCATGCCCTATTATAGTGAGACTATGACAAGAATGAAAGGAGGAAGAAAGGTAAGTCAAAAATTGTTTCTTGGGATAGAATGGTGGCTAAGTTTAAGGGTAAGCTCTTACTGGCTGATTATGCAATTCAAATGAACAAGAAATTTCAAGGTTTGAAACAAAGAGAGATGGATGTCAAAGCTTACACCGATGAGTTTTATAAACCGAGTATAAGAGAAAGTCACATGGAGGATAATGTGGAGAAGGTGGCTAGATATCTTAGTGGGTTAAGATTTGACCTTCAAGATGATTCGAGCTTGCATAATCCAAGAACGGATGAGGAATGCTATCAAATGGAAATTAGGGCTGAAGAAAAGCTAAAGAGAAGGCAAGATAAACAAACCAGGGGTAGAGGCAGCAATTCCAGAGGAAGAGGATAATTTTCTAATGCAAGGCAGTCATATGAGAGCCAAGAAGATACAAGAAAAGTCTAAGACCAAGTTGCAGACGAGAGGGGTGGATTTAGAGGAGGTAGATCAAGCTTTAGAGGCAAATTTGGAGGTCGAGGAAGAGGTTCACAAGGATTCACAGGAAGGTGTTACCAAAGCAACAAGTTTGAACATCAAGTATGGTAGTGCAATTAAGTTGAAGCCTCTACTTCACATGGAGGAGAAAGAAGAGCTCAATTGGTGCAAGAAGATGACAATGAGAGTGTAAACTCTCCATCATAGCATGTTGCTCTAGAAGTTGGAGAATCGCTCATGGTAAGGAGAACTCTCATAAAATCATCAATAGAAAAGGAGCCACCACAAAGGAGAACTCTCTTAAAGACAAATTGTAAGTGCTTGGGTAAGGTATGTAAAGTTGTAATTGATTCAGGAAGCATAGATGATATGGTTTCAGTTGAGATGGTTGATAAACTTAAGTTGCCTAGAATACCACATGATACCCCTTACAAAGTCTCTTGGTTGAATGAGATTCAATATGTTTTGGTAAATGAAAAAATTTGGGTGGAGTTCAATATAGGAGGGTATAAGAATAGAATTTTATGTGACATATTGCCTATGGATGTGTGTCATTTTCTACTAGGGAGGCCTTGGCAATTTGATAGGCATGTTATGTATGATGGGAGGAGAAATACTTATGAGATAGAAAAGGATGGGGTATCTTTTACCTTGACACCATTGAAGGAGGAATACAAAGGGAAAACTAAGGGACCTAATGTGATGATGGTAGGTAGGAAGGAGTTCATCAAAGTAGAAGAAGAGCAGAAAATGGACATTGGAACCACTCCTAAACCCGAAGACATTATGACAGTAGAATTGTACAAAGTTGAGAGATCTAATTTCAAACAAGAGGTTCCATTTTTTGTATTACAATTTGTAAGATAATAGAGGAAAGGAAGGGTCTATTGAGTGTGTAGACCTCAAGGAGAAAGCAACATCCAACATTGCAAGTTTGAGTGGTCAGAGTTGTGTTGTGGACTTCCAATCCAAGCCCATTCCAAATTTGATAGGTGATGGTGTTGGTAAGGCAAGTGCAACTCAGATTTTTCTCTTTTTCATTTAGAATGAAGACTTTACACATTTATTACAAGTGTTACATAATGGGACATGGGAAGATAGACATGATTTATCTCTTTTAGCAAAAGGCAGTAACATTGGTCAAGAGACTAGGTTTGGTGCCATGATCAGCAGAGACAAAGAGGGGTTGAACACCACTTTTGTTGAGGTTGTAGACTTAAGGAGTGAGGGGCCTAAATTCAAGATGAAACATGTTGTTGAATGAGATAAATATGTTGTGAGAGTATATGTAGTACCTCAGACAAAATGGAAGCAACTACATGGTGGAGATGACAAATGCACTCAAGGGGCCATTAATTTCCAAGTTACAGATTTACCTTTTGATTTGTTTTAGTATTTTACTGTATGGAAGGGTGTACTCTCTGAGGGGATGAGTGAGGATTATTTCCTCAGGCATGGCTACATGGTTGTAGACTCAAAGGGGACTTGAGTCCTTTTTTTCCCAGGGAGTATGGTGCAGGGCACCATAGATCTTTATGCAAAATGTTGCAAAATGTTAGTTTTTTGTGATGTGAAGTCAATTTTGGTTGTAATAAGGTCTATTAATACCATTCCTCATATTTTTGGGTCAATTTAGGTCATGTGTGGTTGGTTTAGGAAAAGTTGTCAAAATTGTGTAAAAAGTTGAAAACTTGCTAAAGCAATTTTGTATTTTTGGGTTGTTAAGGGAAGTTGAATAGTCATAATTTAAAATTCAGTTGTATTCTATTAGTTTGGGGTGTTAAAGGTTTAAATAAGCCTTGTGAATGTTGGGACAAGGTTCAGATGTTGTTTTTGAAGATTGAACAATAATAACACTCTATTTTTCTGCGTTTTACCTTGTATTTTTGTTGTTATATGAGACAGTATGGCCTTGTACGACCTATAAGTGGTTATCTAAGAATTTGGTTGGATGAAGTATTGAATATTATTTCATTTTCATTTGGTATCATCATTTTTCATCAAGATTTGAGCATTTTATAATATTTTTTCTAAAACTAGTTTGAAACCCTTGCTTAACTGTCTTGAAGGCAAGAAAAATGGAAAACCCACCATTCCACCGGTGAAATCTTATGAAACTTGGTGGAATGGATGGGGTTATGGTTTTTTTGGTGTCTAGAAGGTTTCATGAGTAGGGGATGAAGGTTAGTGCAAGTTTGGTGATGCCCTAGGCTGAAAAACCTCATGATTTGGGCATAGAATGTGTATAGGACTTAGGGTTTGTGGAAAATATTTTTGGAGATCATTCTAGTTGATGGAAATTGCATGTGAAGACCCCATGTGACATGTTGATAGATTTGGAATGAAGAATTGAGGGTTGTAGATTGTAGAACCAATATCTTCCTTATTGAACAAGCCTAATTAGGCCTTTGTCAAAATGAGACAGTCAAATTTAGGAATTTGTGTTACAAAGTAACCCTATCTACAATTTTGGTATGTAGTCAAATGCTTTAATGGGTATCTAAATATACAATTATATTTTGGGTCTAAGGTATTTCATAAAAGTTATGCCAGGAAAACCTTTTTTGTTGTCCTACAAGGCCTAGTGAAAATTTGTGAAGGCACCTTGTTTGGTGTGTAAAGACTTTGGTAAATAGTTGGTTGAGTTATTTCTAATTGTGAGACCCCCTACTCTGCATCAATGAACAATCCATTCTTGTTTTTCTTGATTTTGAAAAAGTGTTTCAAGTAGAGTGTGATGTTAGTGGATTAGCTATTGGGGTTGTCCTAAGTCAAGAAGGCAAACCAGTAGCATACTTTAGCAACAAAATAAATGATGCAAAAAGAAAGTATTATTCTTATGATTTGGAATTCTATGCTTTGGTTCAATCCTTAAAGAAATGGAGACATTATATGCTTCCTAAATAGTTCATTGTATACACAGATAACCATGCTTTGTAGTTTATCAATGACCAACACAAATTGAATCAAAGACATGCCAAGTGGGTTGAGTATCTCCAAAGTTTTAATTTTTTTTTGAAACATAAAAGTGGACAAATGAATAAAGTTGTTGACGCTTTGAGCAGAAATAATTTGTTGTTATTTGAAATAAAAACTAACAGTGTGGGCTTTGAAAGTTTGGAAGAGTTGTATGCAGAGGATGCATATTTTAAGGAATCGTTTGAAGCTTGAAATGATCCTATTAGCAGGAATAGAGAGCCATGGGTGGGTTATATGATTCAAGAAGGTTTTTTGTTCAAAGGGAATAAATTATGCATTCCTAAAGGGTCCATGAGAGACAATTTGTTGAAGGAAAAGCATTGTGGTAGTCTTGAAGGTCACTTTGGACAAGATCAGACTTATTTGGAGTTGAGAACTCATTATTATTGGCCAAAGATGCAAGTGGATGTGAAGAAATATGTTGAAAGATGCAACATTTTTCAACATGCTAAAGGAAGAAGCCAAAATGTTGGATTGTATTAGCCACATCCAATTCCAACTAGGCCTTGGGATTCGGTGAGTATGGAATTTGTATTGGGTTTCTCTCGTACACAAAGGGGTAATAATTCATTTTTTGTTGTGGTAGATAGGTTCTCAAAAATGGTGCATTTTATACCTTGTAAGAAAACTAGTGATGCCACTAACATTACAAATGTGTTCTTCAAAGAAGTAGTGAGATTGCACAAGATTCCTAAAAGTATTATCTCTGATAGGGATACTAAATTTGTGGGTCATTTTTGGAGGACACTATGGAAGAAATTGGGCAAGTTAATCTAAACTTTAGTTCTTCTTATCACCCCCAAATAGATGGGTAGACCGAAGTTGTTAATTGAAGTCTTGGAAACATGTTGAGGTGTATTGTTGGAAAAACACTAGGTAATTGGGATCTAGCTTTGGCTCAAGCTGAGTTTGCATTTAACGATTCTCCTAATTGAAGTACTAGATTTAGTCCATTCTATGTGGTGTGTGGTATGCATCCAAGGGGGGTGTATGAGTTGAGAGACCTTGGTAATATGGAAAGGCAAAGTGCAGCAGGTGAAGATTTTGCTAAACTCATCCATGATCTCCATGAAGAGGTCAAAACAAATATAGAAGGAAATAATCAACAATATAAACAACATGTTGATAAAAAGCGGAGGGAGATACATTTAAAAATTGGATACCTTGTATTGGATCACCTTTGAAAGGAAAGATATCCTAGAGGAGAGTACAACAAGCTGAAAATGAAAAATATTGGACCCTACAAAGTTCTCCGAAGATTTTTAGATATTTCATATGAAATATCTCTTCCTTCAGACCTTAGCATTTCTCCTATATTTAATTTAGCAGATTTGTATCCTTATAAGGGAAATGTTGAGGATGGTGTAGCAGAGGCAGAGTCTTCAAACACTGAGACACAGCAAGGTACGTCATCTTCTCCACAAGACATTGAATGTATTCTAGATACACAGTTGTGGAAGAAAACCCGTAGACATGAATACTTCAGACATTTGGTGAAGTGGAGCAATCATCTAGTGGAGGATGCTTCTTGGCTCACCGAATTTGAACCCTCTTAGTTGGGCTATTTTTTTGCAAACCTCATGAGCAGGAGCTCATGAAAAAAAAATTCCTGGGGAGTCTGATGTAGGGCATCACTCATTTCAATTTTGGTTTTTACTTCTTTCCTTCAGTTTAGTAGTTTTAGTTTTTTTTTAGTGTAATTTTATTCTTAATGTGTTGTAAAGTTCTTTTCCAAATCTTCATGTACAAACTAACAGTTAGCAAATAGATTTAGTTCTTAGTGTGTTAACCGTTGGTGGGTCAAAAGTTGGGAAATTCGACGAGTACTTCAAGAGGAATGGATGTTGAAATAGGGGTTGGATGTTGAAGGAGAACAGGGGTTCGGGATATTGAGAGGCAACCGATGGTGGAAGGAAGGAGTCAATCAAAATTCGGTGACATTGATCGACTAGAAGAAGAGTCAAAATCATTTGAATATCGATGATATTGTATGTAATCAAGTCGATCATTGAGGCCAAATATGTTGTGCTTTGTATCGCCCCTATAATATGAATGGAATTGTTGTTTTAGAGACCACATTTCTTGTAATCAGAATAAGCCTATGGGAATAAAGGACTGCATTTTTTTCTTCTTATCTTTGACTGTGAATGATCAAGTTCTAGTCTATTGATTTTGGTTTTAATCCTAAACTTCAAAAAAATCTATAAGGGTTCGCTTGAGTTTGACATCTCTGTGAGTTTGATTTATTTTGTGATCAACAAGGCTTGCCGTCAAATTCTTTCCTTAGATTTGTGTCCTCTTAATATTCTTTGATTTTCTTTCTCCAAGATTTGTTTCCTTGCATAAATCATTGTACTACTCTTCTTCAAACTTTATATTTCCACAAAATATAAGTATTCACTATGATAGTTGATAAAGTGGAAAAGTGAAACCCTAAGACTTCACCTTAGGATTTCAAGGGTCTTTCCCATAATGAGGGTCTCTTATCATTTAAATTCAAGATTGACTAGGATATGAGATTGACTTGCAACCTAAAGGTGAACCGATCAATCCTAGGATCTGAATTTAGGGACTTTGGAATGAACTTTGTATTAAATGCAATGATGCAACTAACCAATAATGAAAATGGACTACTCTAATGTAAAAACAGTAAATCTAGAAATTCACAAATAAATTTGATGTTCAAAAATAGATTGAGTAGACTTGTGTACACTTGTCATATAAATTTGAGCCTGATTTTGTTGGATAAAGTCACCCAGGGTGACTACATCCTAGTAATTGAATTTGAAATTTGTCTTCACAATCCTCGAGAGCCTGATCAGGCTCTTCTTCCTTTTGGATCTCACTATTAGATCTTCATCGGATGCTGAGATAATTGAATTTTTCTTTCTTATCAAGTTGTAGGGTTTGAATGCAACAATGAATAAATGATCTTCAATCTTCATCCAATTTTCATTAGATCTAAAACTTGCGCATTCAAAGATAGAGGAAGGGTTGTGCCATATAGGGGCCTCAAACAAACCCCGTGTTGGTGTTTCCACCTTCACAATGGAAAAGTTGATGAAAGAGAGCTTATCCTTTTGAGGGATAAAGGCTAAATGATAAATGAATGATGAATCAACAATGGACTAGAACTCACCACTCAAATTCGATTTCCTTGAAGGATTGAAGTCATGCACATTACCTCAAGGCTTGATTTCTTGGAATACCTACAAGGGTTAGTCTTCGCAAATAAAATTCCAACATAAACATGAACAAAACTCACATAAAACTTGACACATGATGCTTCAATATTGAAATATTGCAATAAATTTTCTCTTGACTACTCTTGACTTGATAATAATTGCTTTTGATAAATAATTCTTGCTAGATGATTTCACTTCATTTTCAAATGATGAAATGACTAGTTATATACATGCAATTAATATAATTTCCTAAAAATTAAATCCTAATAGCTGACATTTGACATTTGAAATTCAAATAATAAAATGCCAACTCTGACATATTAAAAATTGGAGGAAAAATAGGGGGACTAAGGCACCCAAGGTGACTATTCCCAGCCCTATTTTGTGGGGTGTAAAGTGTCAGGAGCAAAATATTAAATGTTTTCCTTGGTTTTGTATATGGGTTTTCTTGATAAATGTCCAAATGGGCCATGGAATGCATAATTTAGGACATTAAATGTAAAATTAGGTCCATGCACTTGAGATGGAGCAAAATCTAGTGTGAAATTATCAAGGGTGACAATTTATGATGCTACAATTAGCCCCCACTTTAGTGAGAGTATGAACTTATGCTCAAACTCACACTAAAGTAGAAAATATGTCAAGAGGGGTCTGATTGTCCAAATATTGAAGAGATAGTATGATAATGAATCTAGGGGGAGTGCATAAGCCCTCAAGATTCAAGATCCTATGGCAAGACAACATAAAGACAAGGTAACACACATGCATGTAATGTAACAAGACAACACAAAATATACATGATAAGAACACATCACAATGCACAGCACAATACGAACATGATACGAACATAAGAAAACATATATGACCACAAACATAAGGTTAGTACTAAAAGGATTCGAGTCGATAAGGAAGAGATACCTCAGTCTTAAATTTGTCTCAAATATCAAAAGTCATCCATCAAATGTTCTATTAATAAAAATGGCGCTCTCATAAGGATGTTAATCACTTATGAGCTACGTGGAACTACTAGCTAGCATGCTACATTATGCTAGGTGTCCATGCAATATGGTGGGTTCCACAAGGCTAGGAAGTTGAATTATGCTAAGACACTCATTGAACACATGGCTCCACTAGCAAGAAAGTTGTGTTATGTTAGGTGGCCATGTTAAAAAGGGTGCTCAAGTTCATGAATCAACAAGGCTCATTATGCCAGATCCATGGACTATCTTTCCAAACCTCACTTTAAGAAGCACATAAAATTTAATGTCCAAGAGGGAAAACAAGACTCGCCTAAGAAGGTGCATGAACAAGACTCACCTAAGAAGGTGCATAAATGTCGAAGGGGACGAACAAGGCTCACTTAAGAAGGTGCATAAAATTTTAACATCCAAGAGGATGAACAATAGACACACCTCTAAGGGTGTTATAAACAACACCACCATGAAGGGTATCAAAGGGGCACTACTCAATACATGAAAGGTAATGCCTTAGGTAATATCATACATGACACCACCACTAATGGAGGACGTATAATGGAATGACAAGTCACACCTTAGGGAATACTAGTCGTAGTATTACCACCAAAGGGAACATAACATACCATGAAAAGTCACACCCTTAAGGGATATCGAGTCTAATACTGCCACAAGGAAGACACTAACATAGATTGGGGAGGCCACACTTTTAATTAACAAGGTCACACTTTCTAGGAGATGTATGCTATCATCACTAAAAAGGGACCATTTATTATGCAAACAATGTGTGGGGGACTATATGTCCTCCCTTAAAATGTTAGTGTACTTGCTACACTAATATTTTAAGGAGATAGAAAGGGATCCCTTGTAAGAAGGAATGTACCTACCATAAGGCTACCTAACCCTTTCCCCCCCAAGCATAGGGACAAAGATGAGCCAAAAATGAATGATCACATGTTGCTCCTTGAATACTAAATATGATTTCATAAAACTTAATTTATACCCCCATGCATGGTAATGAGTGTCATGTGATGATACAACTACCACATGGCAAGGAGCAACCATGAATGCAGTTTAATATATTATCCTATCAAATTTATTGTTGTCAGGATGTAACCCTTCCAAATTTCTCTTCAAAATGATGCAAGAGCATCCTAGGTGAAAAAGCAATCAACATCAACCAAAAAAGTTCAAATTTTAAATTTGCATTTACATTTCATGTTAGGGGGTTAAATTCATGTTTGGAGGATATTTGAATAAGTGATTTTAATTTTATTTATTTAAATAAAATTCCACCGTTGTTATGCAAGTTGGCAAGTGGGGTTGTGGAGGTGTAATTGCATTTTTTTTTAAATCTAAAAAGACAAGTTTAGGCATTGGGATTGGGAGTTACAAAATGGAAGTAAAAGTAATTTATTAATTTTTCTATTGTGGAAACAACTCATTATGAGGAGGTGGTTGTGGCTTTTCTTATTGGAGGGGAAAAATCATATTTTTAATTTTTGGAGGGGGGTTTTGTTGCATGTTTTTGGCATTCATTTGTTGCTATAGGTTTGGGGAAAAGAGAGAGCTTGGCGTGGTATTCTAAAAGAGGGTTTTGAAGAATTTTTGTTGCAGGTTGAGATGATTATGACAGCCATAAAAAAATTGAAGGCTCCATGGGTGAAGATTTAAGGTTCTGGGTGATTGATTGCAAGAGAAAGGTGCAGATTTAGAGGTGCTTGTGAAGCACATAGTTGTTTTTTTTGTTGTAGTTTGTTTTGTGTTCATTTTCAGATTATGTATGGGGAATATGTTGCTTCCCATCAGTCATTTGATGACTTAAAATTAATATGTAATCAGATTTATATAATCAGAATACCTTTTGTTGTCAACTTTAAAGTAATTTCATGAGACTATGTTGTAGATTTGAATGCATTGTGAGGTTGTTTGAGTGTTTGTTTTTAGAAAAGAGGGTTGTTGAGAACCCCTACTTCATTAGTTGTATCAGAGCATGTTGAGCTTACCTCATCACAAAACACGACATTCATCGGTGGTGTGTCCAAATTTTCTATGATACACACAATAGGATGTATTTTTATTCTTCCTTTTAGCATCTCTTCATTCATGAATGGGTGGTAGTGTAATAAATCCCAATTATAAAAGTGTAACCAAATTTTTCTTAGTCTCAGATAAAGGGTGTGGAGCGAGTAACAAAAAATTTCTAATAGGTACATGAGTCTCATGTCATTTGGATGATGAAGCAAATATTTGATGCAAAGGTGGAGGACTTTGGTAACATATGCCTTTTGTGTCTTCAGATGGTGTTTGTTCTAAAAGGGAATGAATTTCATGTCCATTCTTTATATCACAACCTTATTTTGTTAAGATCCTAAAGACTTGGCCATAACATTGTTCCAAGCTAACAGTTGTATTAGTAACTTTGTCTTCATAGGATGGAGACTCAGTGGGTAGTATGGGTTCATCATGTTTTTTATCAATATATTTCTCCATGTGCCTAGGTTGAGGGATGGATTGTAAATCACTTTCCTTATGTGATGTGTAAAACATTTCAAGTGGTGGTATGGTGGGTGGTGTTGATTTTTGGTATGGGTGATTAGGCCTTTCCATTGGAGGATAAAGGAACACATTGTTCTCAAGGTTAGGTAAGGTATTGTTTATGAATTCATTCATGATTTCCTCATCTTGCCTCGAGATATCCTCATTAAGGAGATATACAGTGGGAAATAAAGGAATGTGAACTTCATCATCTAAATTAGATTCATTTCCAAAAACACAACATGAAACATCAACCAAATATTTCAATGAAGTCAACATTTTACCAAAGCATTTAGCCATTATGACAATATTGTGTATGCAATGAGATTCAAACTATTATATCACAGTGAACTAAAAAATTGAAAGCAAATTCGGACAAAGGAACCTGAGAGGATTTTTTCATAGAAATCTAAGAAAAAGTAGCTTGGATGAGGTCGCCCAGGGCACCCTTATCTGGAAAATATTTTTGAAAAATTCAAAAATTGAATATCCATAATACTATTTATTTTTTCTTTTTTGTGATTGTACAGGTGTGACAGTGAATATTTTCCTAGAATTTGACTAATTTAATATTATAATATGCAAAATGTAAGTGTGCAACAATTTTCAAAATGTTTAAGCAATAAAAGGCAATTCCAAATGTGATTTCCATATCTAACATGCAACAAGTGATTGATCATTATATGCAAAAATCTGAAAATGATGATTTTTATATCTTTTTGACACAAAACACATGCAATTTTTTACCTTTTGAATCTATGCAAAGTGCCTAAATGAATGCAATGACACTTTCAAATTTGATTTCAAACCTAATTCATATTTTTAAGTACAATTAGAATGTATATTTGACCTATGATGAGTGAAATTAATCCTATTGAAATCTATGATGCAATATGATATGCAATTTTTTGATTTTTTATACTTTTTATGATGAAAAATTTAATTTGCCTACATGAACAATGCAATACTAATCCTATATCTAGGATGATATGCTTCAAATTTCAGAAGGTCTATAATTTTAATGCATTAGGTTCACCAAAATGATAAGATAGAAAAGTGAAACCCAAGGACTTCACCTTATGATTTCGTCTTTTCCACAATGGGGGTCTCTTATCATTTAATTTCAAGATTGAATAGGATATGAGATTGACTTGCAACCTTGAGGTGAGATGATCAATCCTAGGATCTAAATTTAGGGACTTTGAAATGAATTTTTTATGAAATGCAATGATGCGACTAACTAATAATGAAAATGCACTACTTTGATGTAAAATAGTAAATCTGGAAAGTCACAGACAAATTTGATGTTGAGCAGAATTGTGAGCACCTTCCATATAAATTTTAGCCTGGTTTTGTTGGAAAAAGTCACCCAATGTGACTACATCCTAGTAACTGAATTTGAAATCTATATTTATAGTCCTCGGGAGGTTTGATCAGAGGCTTCTTCCTTCTAGATCACATTGTCAGATGCTAAAATAATTGAATTTTTGTATCTTGTCAAGTTGTAGGGTTTGAATGCAACAATAAATAAATGATCTTCAACCTTCTTCCAATTTTCTTTAGATCTAAAACCTACACACTCGAAGAGAGAGGAAGGGTTGTAACATATAGGGGCATGCCTCAGTCAAACCCCGTGTTGGTGTTTCCACCTCCACAATGGCAAAGTTGATGAAAGATAGCTTATCCTTTTGAGGGAGAGAGGCTAAATGACAAACGAATGATGAATCAACAATGGACTACAAATCACCATTCAAATCTAATTTCCTTGAAGGATTGAAATCATGCACATCACCTCAAGACTTGATTGCAAATTAGCTTGATTTCTTGGAAGACCTACAAGGGTTAGTCCTCACAAACAAAAAGACAACATAATATACTCACATAAAACTTGACATGATGCTTCAATATTGAAATTTTGCAATAAATCTACTCTTGAATACTCTTGAATTGATAATAATTGTTTTTGATAAATAATTTTTGCTAGATGATTTCACTTAGTTTTCAAATGATGAAATGGCTAGGTATTTATATGCAATTAATATAATTTCTCAAAAATTAAATCCTAATAGTCAACATTTGACATTTGAAATTTAAACACTCCAATATATTAAAATTAGAGGAAAAATAGGGGGACTAATTTGCCTAGGGTGACTATGTCCCAACCCTATTTTGTGGGGTGTAAAGTGTCGGGAGAAAAATATTAAATGTTTTCTTTGGTTTTGTATATGTGTTTTTTTTATAATGTTCAAATGTGCCACAAAATGTATAATTTAGGACATTAGATGTACAATTAGGTCCATGCACTTAGGAGGGAGAAAAATCTAGTGTGAAATTGTCAAGGGTGACAATTTACGATGCTACAATAGTGTATGGGGGAGCTTTTACGGTAATCTCCTCTTATCATCTTGTTTATATTTGCCAAGGAATTTACTAATAGATAGTAATTTAGTAAAGCATTATAATTCATTAAGTTTGTGGTTATTCAAAATAGATGAGCACCTCAAAAATCATCCTCAATTGATCCTCCCTCTTCTTCCTTTTCTATCCTAGATAGATAATCTAGTCCATGATTAGCTTTCCCTAGTTTAACCATGATTTTGAAGTAAAATTATTAAAATAAAATTGACCACTAGCATATGCAACCATGTATCATTGGTCTACTCATCAAGTACTTTAGCAATTCATGATCAATGTAAAAAATTAATGGTGTTTCTAAAATATATTTCCTAAATTTATGCAAATCAAACACCATGACTAATTTTTCTCTTTTTGTCATAATATAATTCTTCTTTTCCACTAAAACATTTCTACTAGAAAATGCAATCATATGGTTCTTTCTTCCTCTTGGTTGTGCTAATATCACATTGATTGTAGTTCATGATACATCTAAATGGACATGGAATGGTTGTGTCCAATCTTGGAATATCAAAACTAGGGTTGTTGGTGCTTAAAGTTGTTGGTTCTTTCTTGAGCTATAATAATTTGCTATATTTAGTAGATTAATATAATAGTCATATTTATGTATTTCCATAGCTCTAATAGTATTTTTTCAGCTATTTTTATTAATTAATTTAATAAAATTAGTTATTCCCTCAATTTGTTATATAGTCTATATTCTTTTTATTGTCCTCTTCTTATTCTTTGAACCACGTGCTAAATTCCTCCCTCTTCACCCCTCTTCCTTTTTATCTTTCTCTGGTCTACAACAAATCATTTCTTCTCCTCCAACTCTCTATTATCCTGATGATGGATCATAGAGTGTGATTTAAAACGTTGATGCAAAAACTCCAAAACAATCAAAACTAGAAATAATATTTATCATTATATAATGTGTTTATATATCTATTTATTTTTGTCTTTTTAATTCCTTCCATATTTATTGTTGGTATGTTGGTCAAGGATACAAATCTCCCCGTACCCCACCCAAACTCTTGCATATGTATTTTTAATATAATTTTAATTTTACATATTGTGACTTGAAACGTGATTGATATAGATATTTAAATATAAAATCCTCATAAAAATAAACTGTACATATTTTTCCTATAAAGCATGAGATGGTACAATAATAAAACCATGCTCTTTGGTGTTTGTTTCACTTTTGATTTAAAGAACAAAATTTATAAGTAAAAGGGCATTTGGGTAGGATTTCTTCCCTCGAGATTCAAGTATTGAAATTTTTCTTTTGTATGAGTTTAATTTGGTTGTTCAATAGAATTTATAGATTGTATATATATTATAGTATTAGTTCTATTTATATGGTTATAATAGAATCTAGTTGTATTAGGACGGTTCTTCGAGTCGTGGATCTAGAATTTAGGACAGTTATATAAAGAAAATCATGGTCTAATTACATCATTTGTCAAATTTATGGTTTTAGTGTATATAAAAATAAAAAAAAAATCAACAACAAGCCAAATGATGAAGCTGTTTAATTTGACAAAAGAACAATTAACTACATAAAATCCTACACCCATTGAACATATATGCAAAGAATATTCTTTAAAAAAATGTAGATACAAAATCTCTTGATATGGGCTTGTAACTATATGTCTTGATTTCAACATAACATTGACATTTACTATTTGATGATTGTTTTGTCCATAATTACATTTTTCTATAATACATAATTTATATATTAAAAAATATAAACTATAGAATTGATAATCACATTAAATAACACTATTAGACATTTCTATCATGTGTACACTATTTTAGTTCTCTATTTTTTTTTTTAAATAACACCAACACAACTTTTATTACTATTTTGTCTTTTATGAAAGAATGTCTATTTATTTTAATTTTATATATGAATAAGTGATAAATAAATATATTACTCTTTCTTTTTTCAATAAAATAATATTTTTTAGTTATTACATATTAAACTTTTATATTAAATAAAAAAAACTGATTTGTTGGGTGTGAGGAGTTTTTGTAAACATGATCATGCCATCAGATTGTATCTTGGTTCTAATTGTAGATTTTATCTCTTAGCATAAAAAAAATGTTAGTGTATAACTTCTAATACTAAGTTAAATACATTTTTTTTTAATAGACAATAGAAAGAAGATTTAAGCCTCACCAATTCATGCATAAATCACATTTAATATAGCTTTTGAATATAAAATTTAAATATTCCACTCAAATTTTAAAATGGACTGCCTCTCATCCACACCAACCCCTCCTAAGTAATAAAATTTTTAATCACAATTAGAAATTTGTTTCTTGTAAAATTTTATTTCCTTTTTGTCTCTCTTGAGATGCAAATATCCTTCATCACAATACACCCCAAGCTAGAGTTCCATAAATTTAACAATTTGCACATGTGATTTTAATATTATTGATTAAATATGTAGGAATAACATAACAACATGGACAAGAAGGTAAGAAGGTTTACAAAGACAAGAAAGAATCTAAGGCAACCATGTAGATTTTCTTCCAAGGGACTGAAGAACAAGAGTTGAAGTTGGCCAAGAGTGGTGGGTACCAGCGCAAGTTGCTCAAAGCTCTTTAGGGGGAATTTGTAGAGGAACTAATGAGGTACATTACTCTTGAAGGTCATTTTTTTGTGGTTAATGCCTATCATTTTGTTCTCTTGAATCATTTCTGGCCATAAGAAGAAAATTTATGTTCCATTTTATCTCTTGGCTTCTCTAGAGTATGGTTTGAAGGATCACAAAAAGAACCCTAAGAATCTAGTGTTGCATGTTGGTCTTATTTTGTTGATCTCGGATTAGTCTTTAAGCCACCTACTATCCCTCCTAAGGGTAGGCAACAAAAGTCAGTTGAGGAATATGAAACTATTTTGGAGGATGAGTCGATCACTATAAAAGGGAAAAAGAAGATTAAAGTCCTGGAATAGTCTGATTCGGAGGAGGACATGAATTATGTACTAGATTATCAGGCCTCCATGGAAGTGATATCTCAACCTCCTGATGTGGGTAAGTCTGGTAAAGGGGATTTGGGTCCTAACTAGAAGGGTTATGAGACCTGCAGTGAGGAAAAGGTTGTTGAAAAATTGAGTAAAACTAAGCTTGTTGCCCCTTCCACTATCCTGAAGGATAGAATTGTAACTACTAAAAGAGGAGACTTCATCATTCCCTATTTTGTGAACCAAGAGAAAGTAGGGTTCGAAGGAGGGGAGCAATAAGAAAATGGCTACTAAGGTTGTGAGCCAGATGGTGGAAATGCAAGCTACTTCTCCCTTGAAGTTGGTTGGTGGGTAGGGTGATGTGGACTCTCCAGGTGTGGACTTGGAGGTGTAGAAAAAGAGGTTTTTTGCTAAGGAAATTGTTGACTCCATTTGCAAGATTCAAATGTCAGTTGTTTAAGGTAAAGGTAAGGAGGTCAGTGGTAGCCAGGAATAGGTTAGTTCTTCTTAGGAAGATGATGATGAGGTTAAGGATGTTTTTAACTTTGACCATGAGGATGTGCCCAATGTCTTGGGGATGACCAAGGAGGGCACTATTTCTTTGTTTAAATTGTTTAAGTGGGTGTTTCACAAGCTCAACAAGACTAATGTTAGGGTAAGGGGTGCGGTGAGCAAAGTGGGTTAATCTTCCATTCAAAATCGAGTTGATGAGTTGTTTGATTCCTTGAAGATTGTAGCTGAAGAAACATTGAAGATGAAGAAGATGCTCGAACAAAGAATCCTAACCCTTGAAGACCAATTGGAAAGGATTAGTGCGACTTTGGAGAAGGGTGGGGAGGGGACTAAATTGTTGTGAAGTATGAATCTGTGGGAATCTCTACTCCTATTAATATGGCCAAGAAACATAAGGAGGTTGCTCCTAGTGAGGAAGTTGGTGTTGGTGAAAGGCATGTGGAGGAGGAGGGTTTGGTTGACAAGGATGGTGGGGTGCAGAATTTTTTGATTAGTGAGGTAAATGTGGGTGGGCCTAGAGCTAGAACATGCAATAAAACCAAGGTGCAGGCTGGGGTCCCTGCTAAAGATAAGTTTGAAGTCATGGATGACTATCAAAAGACTATGGCATGTGACATGGAAGTTGTTGATATCCTGAAGAATATGTAGCTTTGCTACTTTTGTCCTTCCTTTTTGTCTAATGTCGTGATGTTGGTTTGTTGTTTTTTGGCTGACTATTTGCTCTATGTAGTTTTCTTTTGCTTCAGTTGTTCTTTTGTGTAAAGGGTTTTGAAGCCCCTTCAAAACCTGTTTACCTCTAATAAAAAACATAACAACATGGATTACAAAGAATACCAATTCCAAAGAATACCAATTCCCAAAAACATAACATTTATTTAAGCTAATAAGGACTTAAAAAATCCTAAATCAGATTTTTGATTAGAAAAATTGTTATAAATGCAAGCTAAGAGCATATAATTGATGATGCTCTAAAACTCTATGCACACTTAAATTAAAATATTCTAATGATACTATTTGAATGTTCAATCTTGAATGTTAAATGGGCTCAATGTGTATTGTGTATGTAAAATAATACAAGAAGATCAAAGGATCATAACATTTATTCGACATCAAGGTTTATAAAATAAAGTACTAAAGTTAATTACAAAGATACCCTATTGATAGTGGAGGGGTCCACTATGACTTTTGCAAGTTTTCCAAGTGACCAAAAAGGTCTTCATCCTATGTCCTTCATTTGTAGCTTTTCCAATACAAAGAAAAGGTTTTTACATAGGAGCATGTATGTCTAAGATTTTGAGGATTGATTCTAAATAAATAGATTTGATAAGTCATGTCATACATTACTTGGTCCCGTTATATCCATTGTGCTACATGAGTTCGATTGGGATTTACTTGGTTATCATGAATGATTTATTTGAGAACCAATTATTGCATGTGGGATAAAATTTGATTCTTGAAGAGAATAGTTCTAGTTTACTTTGAGCTTCATCTTCTTAATTTAATTTTAGAAGTGTTCTCCAAAACCTATTTTAATTTTATCAAATAAATCTGTCATTATAGGTTATAATTCATCAAATAGGTTTGTATAGTTTTCAAACTCATATTGGTAAAAGGAAATATTGTTACTTAAACAAAATTTACAAATTTTTAAAAGATTTCTTCTTAAATGTATGGGCTGCCAAAAAATTATAGACCCTATTTTCTAGCGACCCACTATAAATGCATTTCTTGGCTCATTTAACACAAATTCTCTCAAAAGTACTTTCTAAAAATCTTTCTTGAAATCCCAATAATTCCTGATTAAATTGTGAAGTTCATCAGCCATTTATTCAACAACCAATAGTCAAAATTAGGTTCAAGAATATAGATTGGAAGTAATAGCTCTTGATCTTCATAAGTGATTGTGGATGATGAAAATGTGAATAACAAATAGTAGCAATGCAACGGAAGTATAAATTCACACTTCAAAAATCACTCAGTGAAGCTCAAGATCTTGGCTCAGAAATAAATAAATAAAAATAAAGTCATCATAGTAAATACCTTACTTTGCTCTATTGTGGGTTGCTCTTCAAAGTAACAATAACCATGAAAGAACAATAACGATATGATGTAATGATAATGATAAATGCTCAAAGATAAATGATATGTATGCCTATTAATGATGATGATATCTTGCTTAATAAAGATAACTTGATTGCTTGATAATGATAGTTTGATTATAATGTAGGCTAGCTAGGGGATATGAATGAACGAAAGCTTTGTATTTATATGCTTCACTTGAAATTTGATCAATGGTGGATATTAATTTGGAAGATCAATCAATAGGAAAATTTAAGATAGGATGAGATCTATAATTTGAATTTGATGGAGGGGATTAAAATAAATAAATAATTTTAATTCAAAATTATAGTTGGAGAAACAAATAAATATTAATTTATTTATTTTAGAAGAAAATATTTAATATTAAATTTAAATAAATTATTTTCATTTATTTAAAAGAGGAGTGTTAGCTAATTAAATAATTTAAAAATATATATTTAATTATAGAGGATCAAAAATAAATTTGAATTTGATTGATATTAGAGGGAAAAGATAAATGATGAATTAATTAAATAATAAAAAATTATCAATTAATATAAATATGATAAAAAAGCTCAAACGGGTAGTAGAGTTGGCTTGGGTAGTGGGTTTGCTCCCCATTGGTCTCAGGTTTGACTCCGCTCCCGGGTTTAAGAGGTGGGACTTCTTGTGGGCAGGGGATCTCACCCACAAGGGACTAGTCTTGCCTTAGCTCGCCTCAAGTACCCAAGGTAAGGGTTGTTGGGCTGCTAGACTAGGTCGCGGGGACACCCTTGTTGTATCAAAAAAAAATATGATAAAAAAATTAAGATAATTAAACAATTAAAAATTATTTAATTATTATGGATAAGAAGGAAGAAATATTAGCTTAATTAAATAATTAAAAATTATTTAATTAATATAGATAGAAGAATGATGAAGATAATGATATCATGACAAGATGAAAATGCATTAGTCAGTTTTAGGTGTCTATAGTTTGCACCTCTTTGAGATAATGCATTTTATAGTGTTGTTTCAAAGAAATAATGATAGTGATGTGCCCCAACAAACTATGGGATGAAGGATATGATGTCCCCTTGAGAGATTGGCTAGAGAAAATGATTTCTTAGTCGAGCTCACAACAAGAATGATAGGTTAGGTTTGTGATAATCATGATGATGATAGATATGCATATATATGATGGATGTTGATGGTGATTTATTATGATTACGGTAAATAAATATGATTATGATACACATGTTATGATTATGATACAATGATGCATACTAACGATTGTGAATGTAGGATATGCAATAAAATTTATCTCCACCAAGGATCAAATATCAAAATGAAACCTATAAATAGGAGATGCAATGAAAAATGTTATGCCAAAAAATGGATGACAAATTAAAGGGCACTTTGTTACTTTGAAGAGGAACCCTAGAAAGTGGATATCATGCACCAAGGTTCCCTTTTTGTATTATTTACCCCTTGTATGAACTTTGAAATAACACACAATCATGAAATATAAAGAAAACAACCATGTCTCATTCCAATATGCTCTAAGAACATCAAGACATAGCCTTTCATCGAGCAAATGAGAGACAAGATAAAATAAAGAAAGCAAAAAATAAAAGCAATTGTTAAACAAAATAAAAAACTAACATATCTCCTGCGAAAAGATAAGCTCGGTTAGATAGATAGGGTCCATTGTAGGAAGGATGCATCTGTTAAGGCCTTAATTTATTTTGATAGTGCTTATCGTAGGAAAGATATTTCCATTAAGGAATTGTTGTCACATGAAATTAAACCATGTTGAACGCATTTTTCAGCATTCCAATGATACAATGGAACTTACCTCAAGGTGTGGGACCTTGAAAATAAGGTTAGATCTCTAGAGAAAGTCGGCTTCCTGATGCAAGAGCATTCGGGCAGATGAGCGATGACCATCAACAAAAAAAAAAAATGGTTTGATTTCGCAGTTTTGGTTTTGTTTTCCTTTCTCTTGAATAGTTCATTTCGGTCTAGTGGTTGTTTGGAAATATTTGATGGATTTAAAATTATTTGATTATTATTTAAAGATCCGTTCGGTTTCATAAAGCAATCAATTTTCATGCTAGAGCATATGAAATCCATGATAAAACAAGTAGAAAGCAAGAGTTTTTAGGAATTCAAAAAGACGCCAAGCAAACTAAAATTGAAGATTGGCTACAGAGAATGCACACTTAGCAAAAGATAGAATGATATTGGCACCATATGTTAATCTGAAAGTAGCACAAGAGAGTAAAAAATGGAAGAAAGAGCCAATGGAATGGAAAGAAATTAAGGGAAGATTTGAATAGGAGAAGGCTCAAGTCTTTTATGGGAAAAAATAATTAATGCAGATTAACAAGCAACCAAAGGAAGAAGGTAGGAGGGTGCGACATAAGACGAATGTTGAAGAAAATATCGATGCCAAGATAAAGACATGTTTACAAATTAAAATAGAAAATTGGAAATGAAGAATCCCATGTGAGAAGGTAGGCATGGAGCTACCCATAGAAAGCAAGTCTGGAGCTAATAATGTAAATTGCAAATGGCCAAGAAAAGTCACGACAGGGGAACTGGCATTTCTTTATGTAAATTTTAATGCAGATTGAAAACAACGCCATATGGGATAAGTGGAAGATTTGTTTCATATGGGAGGATAATCTGAAATTGGGTTCGCTGCCAAAGTATAGAGAGAGGCTAATGGACAAAGTGAGAAATTGTTGCCAAGAGGAACATGAGAAAAAGTGAGCCGATGTCAAGAGTAACCAATTGCGGTTTAAGAAGACATAAACCAAAGAAACGATAGGGTTGCGTGTAGCTCGGGAGAGGCAAAGGCATCAAATCTGCATTGAAGGAATGAGAAGAGTCAGTTGAGTGTAGGGTTTTGAAGCCAATGAATATAAATAGCAAAATAAACTAGCACTAAGGATGAAATAGCACGAGTGTGAAGGAGGACTTTCCAGAATCCGAAGGCATTAAAATAATCCAAAAGTCAAGAAGAAAAGGGGCGATGGAAGATGGGAACGAGCCCATAAACTGGGTGAGATTTTGTGTGTAAAAATTAACCAAGTTGGTTGTTTGGTATTACACGACATGTGTGGAATTTGTGATGAAATTGGGAGGATAGAGAACCGGCCAGGGAAGGAGCAATAGAGGTGAAAGAGATGTGCAATAATTGTAACCATTTCTTTATGAAATCTGAATAATGAAGTTTGATTCGATTTTCAAATATGAGTAGATTATGTGCAATCTCGATGAAATCGACAAATGCAATTGTTGATTTAGCATTAATCAATGAAAGAGTCTATTGTAATCTGATATTTTGCTGAGTTAGAAGAGATATGGTAGTGTGTGTGTTTCTTCTTCATCAAGTGGTATCAAAGCAAGAGGTTCTGAGCGTGCAGATAGAGCATCGAGAGAGGTGGTTCACACTAGGACTTGCGGGTGAAGAGGGAAGTGAGAAGAGGTTTCGGGGGCAAAAGTAGATCACCAAACATGAGGCAGCTTGTGACGGAACCTATTGATAGTAGAAGCACGAGTGAAGCTCAAAAGCATTGTTGTAGGTGAGCAGAGTCCCAAATGGTTGAGAGTGGAAAGCGGAAAGGAAAGTGTAGTGTGATGGTAGATTATAGCAAATAAAGTGGAATCTTCGTGAGATCGAGGTACCATTGCAGCATGGAGGTTGTAAGGGTAGTGTTACAGAGAAGTTGAGAGAGAAATGAAATGGTTGTCTTAAGGTGAAGACAAAAAAGGAATAACCGTTAGACAGTGCATATGAACCTGCAGGTTGTGACTTTTAATGTATAGACAAGAGGCAACCTAGAGAGGAATGTGAGAGGTTAGTTGTAGAGTGGAGAGGAAGTACTTGGTGGAGGAGGTTGGGCTATTTGGCGAAGGAGGTCAGACTGTCAATGACAGAGTTCGTTGGAGGTTGTGTGCAATCTCGAAAGGTGGTTTTATCACCTAACTCCTCCTTTGTGAGCCCATGCTCACAAATCTTCTTACCCAGCATGTTTGATGCAGGAGCATCCGAGCGGACGAGCAATTAGCATCAACAAAAAAAAATTCGGTTTGATTTCATGGTTTTGGTTTTTTTTTCCTTTCTCTTGAACATTTCATTTTGGTTTGGTGATCGTTTGGCAATATTTGATGGATTTAAAATTATTTGATTATTATTTAAAGATTCATTCGGTTTCATAAAGCAATCAATTTTCATGCTACATCATATGAAAGCCATGATAAAAATAAGTAGAAAGGAAGAGTTTTCAATAATTCAAAAAGACGCTAAGCAAAATAAAATTGAAGATTGACATGGAGAGAATAAGCACTCAGTCAAAGATAGAATGATATGGGTGCCATATGTTAACCTGAAAGTAGCACAAAAGAGTAAAAAATGGAAGAAAGAGCTGATGGAATGGAAAGAAATTAAGGGATGATTTGAAAAGGAGAAGGCTCGAGTCTTTTATGGGAAAATTAATTAATGTAGATTAACAAGCAAGTAGAGGAAGAAGGCAGGAGGGTGCAACATAAGAAGAATGTTGAAGATGATATCGATGCCAAGACAAAGACACGTTTACAAATTAAAACAAAAAATTGGGAATGAAGAAGTCCGTGTGAGAAGGCAGGCATGGAGCTACCCGAAGAAAGCAAGTCTGAAGCTAATAATATAAATTGCAAATGGCCAAGAAAAGCTATGACAGGGGAACTGGAATTTCTTTATGTAAATTTTAATGTAGATTGAAAATAGCGCCATATAGGATAAGTGGAAGATTTATTTCATATGGGAGGAGAATCTGAAATTGGGTTCGCTTCTAGAGTATAGAGAGAGGCTAATGGACAAAGTGAGAAATCATTGCCAAGAGGAACATGAGAAAAAGTGAGTTCATGTCAAGAGTAACCAATTGTGGATTGAGAAGACATAAACAAGAGAAACATGAGATTTGAATAATGAAGTTTGATTTGCTTTTCAAATATGAGTAGATTATGTGCAATCATGAGTCGATGAAATCAACAAATATAATTGTCAATTTAACGTTAATCAATGACTAAGTCTATTGTAATCTGATATTTTGTTGAGTTAGAAGAGATATAGTAGTGTGTGTGTTTCTTCTTCATCACTTCCTCTCAAAAAATAGATTTAATAATACTGATCCAACCCAACACTGGATAACTCTACACTAATCCTAATCTATCAAGTTATAGAAGGAAAAGGGAGGAGAGAATGTTTAAATATGAAAAGATGGTGATGCACCAAAGTTAAGATGTTTCTTCCTGCATGTGATTGCACATAATATCAACAAAACTACCAGATAAATTCACAACTCTCTATTATGCTAGTTCCTAGGAATTTGCATGAAGGTTAGGGTTTAACATACACTAAGAGGGAAAATATTTCTCTACAATTAGCTTCTTATACCATATTTAATACAACATTCAATCTTAGGAAATATATAAAAATTCATTCAAATATGAAGGCAAGAATATTCACACAACACATTCAAGGTGAGAGAGGGTAAGATGACAATTTTATTAATAGAGAGGCATGAGCTAGTCTTATAGTTGAAAAAATGTAGAACATACATGTATCTACAAGAGAAACTAGGGAAGAACCCTTACAATGAGCACAAAAGTTCCTTATATTCCTCTACAATTCATAGGAGAGAGATAGGGCATGTGACTAGGTAGGAAACCCTAGCCAAAAACCCTACAAATTAGGTGCATACATGTGTACCACAAAACTTGAATTAAAATCCTATCATAAAGGCCTTGACACCATAGATCTGCTTCTAGATTGATGAATCCATGGATAAAGATAAAAAGTCCAAAAAAGTCCACAACAAAATTGCAACTAAGGATGGTCCTTTGAGAGAAAGGTAGTCTACAAATAATAAATGAAGCATGGGCACCATTTTTTCCACTTGGAATTGGTAAAAAATAAATTTAAAATAGTTCTTGTAGCTCCAAGAATCATATCCAGTAGTTGGAGAAGTTGTTGCAACATTAAGGGCAATTTTTTGGGTTGAAACGTGAAAAATATGATAGATTTGTCCAAAATTCCATGTGAGGTCTAAAGTCCCAACAGGAACAAAAGCGATGGGAATGAGGAATCGATAATGGACTTGGACATTTGGAAATGTCCTTTCGAGACTCAAAATTCCAAAAGAACCAAAATGTCCAAAGGGAACAAGAAGTCCCGATAGGATATTTTGAAGAAGGGAAATGGGGAATCGGGAATAGAAATGGACCTTTTCCCTTCAGGACTCAGATTTTTGATGGGATCAAAAGAGGAAGAAAGGACTTGGGAGGAAAATAGATATTTGAACTTGGTCCAAATGTCCCTTTAAGGCCTAAATTTCCAACAAGACTAAAAGAGGAAACCATAAATCTGGAGGAAAATGAACATTTTGACTTGGTCCAAATGTCCCTTCAAGACCCAAAGTTCCAACGAGATCAAAAGAGGAAGTGGGAACTCTAGAGGAAAAAATACATTTGTACTTGGTCCAAATGTCTTTTGAGGACCAAATTTCTAATGAGACTAAAAGAGGAAGCGATAACTTGGGAAGAAAATGGACATTTAGAATTGGTCTAAATGTCCCTTCAAGACTTGAAGTTTTGACGAGACCAAAAGAGGAAGCAAAAAATTAGGAGGAAAATAGGCATTTGGAATTGGTCCAAATGTCCTTTTGGGACTCTAATTTCTAATAGGACCGAAAGAGGAAGAAGGAACTCGAGAAGAAAATAGACATTTGGACTTGGTCCAAATGTCCCTTTAAGGCCTGAAGTTCCCACAAGACCAAAAAGAGGAAGCAGGAACTTAGGAAGAAAACAAACATTTGGACATGGTTCAAATGTCCCTTTAGGGCACAAAGTTCTAACGGGGAAAAAAAGAAGTAGGGACTCAAGAAGAAAAAAAACATTTGGACTTGGTCCAAATGTCCTTTTGAGACCTGAAGTTCGATGGGACCAAAAGAGGAAAGAGGGGATTTAGCCACTTTTTTATATTTTTGCAAATGGGTATATGTGATTGAAGTTTGGAAAAGGGATAATGAAACTACCAAAGGCATATTTGAGCATGATAACCCATTAATATATCTCAAATCAGTTATAACTGATGGGAAATAAAAGGGGAGGCACAAAGTGGCAACATTTTGGCAATTTTTGTAGGATGATTGCCTACTAATCATAGAATCTAGGGGGTTATCAATCCATTGGGAATAGAGTCATAAGGGGGACTTCCAGGAACTTTCTTTCTTCAAAAATAAACAAGGCAAAACAACATGTGTGGGCTTGCACTTGGAGGAAAAAACAAAATACTTAGATCATACATTCCCTAAAGGATAATGTAGAGTGTGTAGCAACACTTCTTGAAAAATCAATAACTAAGCTAATATGTACATGACTTCTCAAAACCCCTTCGAAATAAGGTTTGAGATGAATTTCATTAATTGAAATTAGAAGACCCTCACCATCCAACTTGGAGAGATGGAATGCATCAAGGCCTCCTTATAGTTGGTGATGACATATGGACCACTCCAAATGACATCAAATTTGGTATTCCTTCTTGCTTTAGCTATGTCTACATCTCATTTCAAAACCAAGTCTCCATCCTAGAACACTCTATGGACAACTTTCTTTTCAAAATTTCTCTTGAATTACACTTGGTGAGTCTCAAGGGTATGCATAGCCTTATTCTTGGTCTCCTCTAACTCCATTAGCTCTACCAACCTCACTGTCATGGCATCATTTTCTATTAATTCTAATTGTTGTAATATATCAAGAGAAGGTAACCCTAATTATAATGGTAGCCTGCCCTCCCTTTCATAAACTATAATGTCCCCTTTTTAGGATAACCCTAAATCTGGCCTAATTTATCAATTTCAAGTGATCACCATGGTTTTGGGGATGTTTATAGTGTGAGTAGGCCCCTGCAAAACAAAGTTAGAGAATATTTACAAGATAACATTAATCAGAATATATATAAGGAAAGCAAAGAGAATATGGTTAGGGATACAACTACCTATTTAGACCTTCAATTATGTTAGTAGACATTTATAAATAAAGACATCTTATTATAAGTATACTGAATTTTCTTTAGATTTTCCCAATTCATTCTTCCTTGCACATAATGGTCTAATAGGGTGCCCAAGAAAAACTCTACCCTAGGCCCAAGAGCAGTACACCCCTATTGGCCCCATGTGGCCCTTGCCATCCATATGGGGTGGTGTACTTAGAGGATGACCCCAACGTTGTTCCCCCTCCTTGTAGTCCCACAATTCCCTCAAATGCTTCAAACAAGATAAATCTTGGTTTAGGTCCTTAATCATGTTAGATATTATTGGAAATATAATTTCATATGATCAAAACATTATAAATGCCTTATCTATTTAAGCTATCCATAACTACCAATATCCATAATGCATTGTGGAAGCTCTAATCATAATAGGACTTGGATGAGACACATGATAAGTCCGCCTGAAGCTATCCATCTATGCCCAAGGGCACGAGCATCCGACCAAGACAACCCACCCCTTGGCCCCAAGTGGATGGAATGTCTGACCAAGACAATTCCACCCTTGGAGTGACGTGCGCATGGGAGGCCTATAAACAGCATCCTCCTAACTTTCCCCCTTCAACCTTACATTTGATTGATCATAAATATATATATATATATATATATAATCTATTCATTTACATAAGAGAATCATAATTACTTATAAGGATCAATAATTGTTGCAAGCATCATTATTAGACAATCGTAAATAATATATATATATTTTTTTTTTTATATATAAATATATGTATATCCATCATTGTTCCTCATTATCAATTTATAATAATTTCATATATATATAACATATCTATAAATATATTAAAATATATATATACTTATAATATTAATTTATTATATTTGAATTCTCAATTCATTTACTAAGCTAATTATTTAAATACATAAATACTTACCTGTTTCCTTAATCGGTTGATTATTGGAATCTCATAAAATACTTACTTCCTCTAGCCATCGATTTTCTATTTATTCATTAATTTTAGATGTTGCAACTTATATCTTTTCTCATAAATCTGCTCATGCTTGATACACATATATTTTCCTTTAATTACATCTCCTCAAAGTCTGCTCAAACTCCTACGATATTATATTCTTTTATTCCCCCTCAAGTTATCTCCTTTATACCACATGTATGTCTTTTCAAAAGAATGCAACCCTTCACAAAGGTGATCGACATTATTTATATTAACTTAAATATGTATTAAGGGAGGTGATTAAGAGGAGTCGATCTTACAGCCTATAGCCTTTGCAAATTAAAGTATGACCTTCACAAACTATATCTCTTCCCTTGTTGTATTATCAATCAAAGCCTTTATAATTTCTTTCTAATAATTTTTTCCCTTTATGACTATTTTTATAATTGTATTTGCTACAATGTATATATATATATTATTTTACATATTTTATATTAATAATATATTATATATTTCTTATTCTATTATTATATTTATAAATTGAATTTATGGTTAATATTTATAATATTATATTATAATGATTACAATTATTAAATGGTTACTATTTATATTTATATTTTAGTATTTATATTGTTATTTATTGTCTTTCAATGCTCTATATTTCAGTGTTACACTTTCAAGGACATGACATTCCACCTAGCCCAAGATTGCTTATCCTCAAGCAATCACAATTCCAAACATCTTTTCACATTAGAAGCCATGTCCTTTCACACCCCCTCCCTATTCTTGAGGGCCTAATTTAAGTCTCTTGCAAGGTTAACTAAGGTTCTATTCTTAATTGGATTCTCTCGTTGAAATGCTCTTCTTTTGTATCACAAATTTGAGGGATTTACACCTTTTCACTTCAATAGTCACAACCCTCATTGGATACTAATAATAATTCATTTTTAGATAAGTTAATTTGTTAGTGCCTCCCAATCCCATAAGAATTTTGACAAACAACATTAACATTTTCATAGTTTTTAAGCATAAAATAAACACAATGATGAGCTTTATATGAGTCAGAAATTAAAGCAGACAACCAAGTAGCTCAAGCAACCAACCAACTCAAGTAGACAAGCAGGTAAGCAACCAGTTCATGAAAGTAGGCAACTAGGTCAAGTAGACAACCAAGTAGCTCAAGCATGCAAGCAACCAGCTCAAGCAAGTAGGTAGGTAGCTCAAGTAGGAAAGCAAGTAGCTCAAGCATGCAAGCAACCAGCTCAATCAAGTAGGCAACTAGCTCAAGTAGGCAAGTAGGTAGCTCAAGCATGCAAGCAACTAGCTCAAGCAAGTAGGCAACCAACTCAAGCATGCAACCAAGTAGCTCAGGCATGCAACCAACTAGCTTAAGCAACCTGAAAGACAACCCTTTTAACATTTTCATAGTTTTTTAAACATAAAGTAATAATATAATCATAAACACGATGACGATTTCCACCATACATCACAAATACATAGTTACTAACTCTAACATTCATCACATACACAATGGCTAACACACATGTGTCCATAATGCATCCTAGATAGAAAGAATATTGGTGCATTGTGCACTACACCGTGGATCCTATCCTTTCCTTCGGCCTTCTACACCATTGGACAAATGGGAAGAGGATTTGGTGCATCCCATACTACACCGCAGGTCCATCCTCAACCCCACAAGGCTAAGTATAAATTTTGACAATCGGGAAGGGGATTCGGTGAATCCCATGCTACACCGCGAGTCCGTCCACCATCCCAAGGTCACCCAATATATATATGAGTACACAATACACACTTGAAATCACAAATTATATGTGAGGTATACACATAGTTGCATAAATACATGTAGGTCACAAAGTATGCACACATAAGGCACACACATATGGAGATACATTAACACAGGTTGGCAAGAACATGCTTTGATACCACTTGTAATGTCCCTTTTTTGGGATAACCCTAAATCTAGCCTAATTTATCAATTTCAAGTGATCACCTTGGTTTTGGGGATGTTTATAGTGCAAGTAGGCCCCTGCAAAATAGAGTTAGAGAATATTTACAAGACAACATTAATTGGAATACATATAAGGAAAAAAGAGAGAATATGGTTAGGGATACAACTACATGTTAGACTTGCAAATATGTTAGTATACATTTATAAATAAAGACATCATATTATAAGTATACTAAATTTTCTTTAGATTTTCCTAATTCATTCTTCCTTGCACATAATGGTCTGATAGGGTGCCCAAGAAACCCTCTACCCTAGGCCCAAGAGCAGTACACCCCTCTTGGCCCCATGTGGCCATTGCCATCCATATGGGGTGGTGTACTTAGAGGATGACCCCAATGTTGTTTCCCCTCCTCATAGGAGCACAATTCCCTCAAATGCTTCAAACAAGATAAGTCTTGGTTTAGGTCCTTAATCATGTTAGATAATATTGGAAATATAATTTCATATCATCAAAACATTATAAATTCCTTATCTATTTAAGTTATCCATAATGCATTGTGGAAGCTCTAATCATAATAGGACTTTGATGAGACACGTGATAAGTCCGCCCGAAGCTATCCATCTAAGCCCAAGGGCACGAGCGTCCGACCAAGACAACTCACCCCTTGGCCCCAAGTGGTAGGAATGCTCGACCAAGACAATTACACCCTTGGAGTGGCATGCTTAGCATGGGAGGCCCATAAACAACATCCTCCTAACTTGCTCCCTTCAACCTTACATATGATTGATCATAAATATATATATAATCTATTCATTTACATAAAAGAATCATAATTACTTAGAAGGATCAATAATTGTTGCAAGCATCATTATTAGACAATCGTAAATAATATCTATATATATTTTATATAAATATATGTATATCCATCATTGTTCCTCATTATCAATTTATAATAATTTTATATATATATATATATATATATATATATATATACTTATAATATTAATTTATTATATTTGAATTCTCAATTCATTTACTAAGCTGATTATTTAAATACAAAAATACTTAATGTAGACATGCAAAATTAACATTATCCATTCGATCGGATTCAGTCAAATTAGGTCTCACATTAGGTCCATTCATCACTTTCATCCATTCATTAAATAATCTCATTTCCTAAGGTCATTTATCAAATAAACATTATCATCAGCCTTTTAATAAATCAAACATCATCCCTTTAATTAAATAGATCAAACATTTATTTAATTAAAATCCATACTTCATCCTTTTCTGAATTAAATAAATCAAATATCAAAGTCTTAAAAGTCAACTCACCTAATCAGCATTAAATCAGCATAATCATCATCCTAGCTGATTAATCCTAATTAAATCTAATGCTAATCTCACCCACTTGCATTCTCTAGATTTGGCCACTTGCACATGAAATTGCATTTAATTGATTTATCAAAATCTTTATTTTCAACTTGGCATAAAGGGAGAATATTCTCCAAGTTTGAATCTCCCCCCAAGTGGACATGTACACTCAACAGAGCATTTATGAGGCCTTACATGTCTCTTACATGTCCCCTTCCAAAGGTCAAACTCAGCATTCATTGCAAAATTCAAATTCAAATTCTCCCTCTCATGGGCACTCTTCCCAAATCTTGCACTTACATTGACCAATCACCACTTGACAAGTGGCCTTATCTTATTGGCTTGATCTTTGTCCCACATTGGTCTCTCTTCAACACTTAGCATTTTGAAAATCTTTAAATAGAAGCTTCAACATTGAACAAATCCTCCACAATCTTTATGCAAAGTCACTCTCTTGGTTTGAGAACTGATTTTGCTCATCATCACTCCACCATCTTCATAGCATTTTCATCTTAAGCTTTGATCAAGGATTGGGAAAGAGTCACTAGCACATGTGACACCAATCCACTATGGGATAGAATTTGACTCTCGTTTTTCTCATGCTTTCACTTAGCTTATGTTGATAACTTACTTTGTTTGCATAGATAACATGAGCAATTATTTCATAGGGATTCTATATCTGATTTTGCTTGATTTAACTAACAATACTCATGCTTGTTTGTTTTTGAGCAAAATGCAGATTTAGGGTCTACATATTGGCGTTAGAAGGAGGGCCTGAAACTTAATATTTTGGGTTAAACAAGCTTCAATGATCTTTTATGTGTGAGATCTTAATGAATGTTGTTCTAACAATTGTTTCAACGCGATCTATTTCATGATGTGTGTGTGTTCTTAATGGATGTTGCTGCCTTTCATACTCCTGCCAAATGCATTTACTTTAGAGTTTTTATTTACTGTTTTCATTCGTGCATGGATTAGATGTATTTTCTTGAAAGTTTCTAAAGCCTTTTCAACAAGCTCATTCTCTTGCTTTTACGATCTGCACATTCTCTATTTTTAGCAATTGATGACAAATACTAATACATTGAGAGGGCTTTTAAAATTACAAAGAACAGGGCAGGAAACTCTTTCCAGCAGGAGATGTGGAATCTTCGCATTTGTTTATTGCAGTGAGCGTTGCCATCATTTTACCAGGGCAAGGAACTGTTTTCAGCAGAGAATCTTTGAATTACTTTTTTTTTCCTTATCAGGGACGAGTATTGCAAGGTTGTAATCTGATGATACACGACGTCGCTTGCCAACATGTAGCAGGGACCACCATTTTTGGTTGCTGACTCAGATTCAAGATCCCACGCAAGGCTCCCACGGCTACAAGTTGGCCGACCACACTAGTGCAAGTTGGCTACATTTTTTCTTCAGAAAGACGCTTTCTCTTGCTTGCTTTCATTGACTTCTCATAACGTCATCTTCTTGTTTTCCTGTAGAATGTTCTTGCAATACATGTTATCTCTACTTTATCGAACCATACACAGGCATCTCTAAATGAATATCAGTGGAACAAATTTTGATTCTATTTTGCAGAGTGCATCCAATACATTTGATCATATTCTGGTTGGACAATTTATAACACCTGATTCTTTCAAGTGCATTGATCACCTTATTCCTAGCGTCCCAATGCTTGGCTGGCGTTTTTAATATCTGATTCATTGCACTAAATCTGCTCTCTTTCTTTTATATATTTTCTGACAATCTACTCTTTGTTCCTGATGTCTTTTTATGGCTTTAAATTCATTTGATTGTCTACACTATAATTGCCTGGGATCTGGCTTTAATGCCCCAAGAGCTAACCACATGGGGGACATGATCTCCTTAAGATGTTCTCAGCATAATGTATGCGGCTGACATGATGTGATGCAGGGGAAATGCTTTTAAGAGGACAAGGAGTGGCGCAGTAGATCTTGCTTGACTTTGGGGCCCATCTTTTATAATTGCTCAGTGCATTTGTTGGAGAGTGAGACCTTTTCAAATACGTTTCCTTCATTTGTTGAAAGCTTTTAAGGCCTTTACAACCTAAGACCATGTATGTGAAATATTTTGTCAAACAGTTCGCATGCCTTGTCTCTTCACAGTGCGCGTGTCTTGTCTATACTTTCGCAGATTGCATTCTCTTGAAAGTTTCTAAAGTCTTTTCAGTCAACTTTTATAGCTGCCAACTACATTAGCTTTAAAATCTTTAAAAGCTATTCCATGAGAAGACGTATCTTTGAGGCATTTTTGTCAAACAGTCCACGCGCTTTGTCTATGCTTTTAAACTATCACATAGTTCGCACGTTTTTTCCATACTTCTGGACTGTCAAACAGTCCACGCGCTTTTGTTTATATTTCAGATTTGTTAAACAGTTCACGTGTCTTGTTTATGCTTTCATAACTTGTGTTTTATTTGAAAGTTGCTGAAGCTTCTTCATTTAAATTTACTCCCGCCAAATGCATTTGCTAAATCATTCTATCAAACAGCTCATGTGTCCTGTCAATATTGACTTTCAACCGATTGATGAATGTTCATGCACGTATTTGGAGTAGCTGCAAACTACAGAAAGCACAGATTTGGAGTCTTTCATTCATTAATGATTGCGGAACGTGATTCCTTCAATGTTAGATGTTCGTACAAGCTAGAAAATGTTTTGGTTTGAAATTTGTCTTCATTAAATAAGGGGTGGCTGTATTTATTTCCTAGCTGGCACACTTGTCTCAAGTGCAGTCTACCCTTAGCTGTGTGAAATTACGCCTTTATTGCATAGAAGTCTGACAGATGTTCATTTTTTTTGTCTTCTTGAGTACCATTGGTTGGGAATGGCATTTCATATTTCAAATTTGCATCACCCATGATTGTTATCTCTCGCTTTGGGTCCCAACATAAATTACCATGATATGGGTAGATTTTGGTAAAGTCAAAGCATAGATATCGACTTAAGTGCCAAAATATTTATATTTTGAAGTCACACACTTAAGCATTAAGGTTTTAGCTTGCAAAAGTTCATCAAATCATTGTGATTGTTATAGCCAACATTTGAAATTAGGAGGGTACTTTTGAAATATTCATGGACTTAATGACATTAATAAAATGAATTGTGATAAGAGGGTAGAGGGGTCTAGTAAATGTGTTATCTCTTTAATGAAATCAATATAAAAGCATGATTCAATTATAAATCTTTCTTTTTATAATCATCCAAATCATTTGATTGAAATCATGTTATTATTTGGGGTTAAAGATCAAAATGAATTTAATGTTCTAATTCTTACATAAGTGTCTTTTCTTTTTATAGGTACCAAAAGCGAACAAAGGCAAGTGAACAAGGTACAATGCGAAGGAGAAGGCTAGCAAACGAAAACGAAAGGAGGATGATTTTTTTTTTAAAAAACTCAAAGTGTTTTTTTAACGCTTTAAGTGTTTGTTCAACACTTATTTATGAAATTGTTACCTTTTCGCTCCTAGGGCACTAATTTTCATTTGGGTCTAAAAAGAACAATTTGATTTTTTCCATTCGCAAAAAGTTAAAATTCAAGCTTAGACACTTACTAGAGTTCGTTTTGGGTTAAAAATTGGACAAGAAATCTTCATATTTCATTTGGTGCTTAAAACGAATCACACAATTGCTTTGAAGGCTATAAAACGAACAAGTGCTTGAATTGTGATTTTGTCTTGGGTGCATTTTGAATGCGTATCCTCTCCCCTTGCACTTCGTGCAATCTAGGGTGCAAGAGAAACACTCAAAATGCATTGGATTGCTTTGAAACACTTCGATTTGGGCTTAAAAATTGAACATCTTGTGCGAGTGTGAGTAGGGGCATTTTCACGTACATTCTCTTTCTTTGTGCCATCAAAGATCGATCGAGTTACGGATTGTGTCTTTGCTTGCTTTTTTTTATCTTAGAGGGCCTGCCTTGGGGAAAAATTACTCACCCAAGGGAACAACTCAACTGGTAACACTCTAAAGCCAAGCGTATTTCCAGCCGAGATATAAATGTGGGTATTGGTTAAACGCCATTATCACGCGGTTGGCTCCAACAAGATGGATCCGAAAGGGGACTCTTTCCATATGGGTCAATATCCACGAACGGAAATTTTGAACTAGAACCCTTGTTTTGTAGTGGCCTATTTATCCATTGAGCGAGTTTATCAAAGTGGTGCATTGGAACTTAGATTCCAAGAAGTTACTTGCCATGTCCGATCTTGGTTGAAATATAGAGGTTAGGACTTCATCATACCTCTATATTTTTCCTTGGTTGCATGTAAAATCATCTCTTCTATGAAGGGCATGAGGCAAGCCCACTAAGAAAAACGTACCCATTAAACTAGGATGTTACATTGCTTGTTTGAAAACACAGTGTTGTATTCGAAAACATTTTGCAAACAAACAATCAACATGATTCTCAAAATTTCAAACCCTCTTGAAGACAAATATCATTGACTCAATCCATATGCTATTGCTTTCCCTTGGGATTCACGTCCTTAGAGGTTCCTAAGCATTGGATTATACCTCAATTTGTCTTCTTGAGTAAACAATAGGAAAACCCTTACCTTAAGTTCATTGAATTTCCACATAAAATATCTTGTGGGGTTTAAAGAAATTAAGACATTGGACATCTTAGTTTGTAACTTTAATCAAAGAGATTTTTTTTGGTAAAATAAATCCATTAAACAAATATAAGCAAAATGAACTTTCATGTGTGTTGAAGACTCCAAAATCCCAAAGCAAAAATCATTGAAAATCCGAAAATGAAAGTTCAAATGAAATCAATCCTTGGTTACAAAGGTCTTTAGGAAGCATATGCATGCTCTTCAATACCTAGGTCTAGGAAAACAAAGTGGTCTTTTTAGGTTCATCTAGGGATCAAAACAAATCAAACCTCTTTCATCCATCTTTCAAAACATCAAACATCATCTCACAAATCATCTTTTGAAAAAACCTTGAAATCATCCTTGAAGTGCTAGGCTTTATGAAAAAATCAAGCAAACACCAAAATCATTGAGACCAAGTCCTTGAAACATTTATCAAAACACCTTTTGGCTAGGCATGTGTAGTCCTTTTGCATATACTTAGTCAAATTTATCAAAAATCATCTTGTCTAGCTTAGTGTATGTAGATGAATCCTTCTTCATATACTTCATGAAACAATCATCTTGTTTGGGTAGGTGTGGGTAGATGCATCCTTCTCCTCACACATATCCAAATCATCATCCTTTGAACAAAACTATCCTTTAGATCATTATCAAACATCTTAGGATCTTTTTGTTCAAAATCAAAATCAAAATCAAAATCAAACTCAAGGACAAAATCCCAAATCCGAAATCCAATCAAATCCAAGTCTTAAAGCCTAGTATTTCATTCAAGATTTATTAAAAACCAAAAACATCCATAACATCCATCTTTAAACATCATCATCATATCATCATCACTTTTGATCCTAAAAGGCATCCTAAAAACTTTCACTTTGGGACATAAAATAGAGATTAATCCAAAGAGTCAAGAGATTTCATCTCCCACATTCTGGATCCTTGTTTTATGGTCCAAACTAGATCTCAATACAAGAAGAGTATGGAAGCCAACAAAGAAACACTCGCTTCAAGCAATCTTAAACAAACCAACGCAGAAATGAATCCAGAAGAATCAAGCAATCTATTGACCCTCTCATCATCACAAAATCTGCAAGAAGAAAACCAAGGAGAGGACCCTACTTTTGGAATTTCTCACGAAGAAATAGCTGAAGTGCTCCAAAATCCAGATAATCATCGAATCATCAACATCATGATGAGACTCAACCCTTCGTTATACATGCTTGAATTAGCAAAACAAGGGGCCAAGTTGCCTTCGGATTTTGATGTGAGTACCATAGTGGAGACATCATTTCCATCAATCTCATCCACCCCTATCACACCCATCATCGCATCCAACACGATTCCAAATCCGCCACCACTACCACCAAAACCAAACTTAGTGAGACAATATGAAATTGAACTAAAGGCTCACCAAGCCTACCAAAAGGCTATCCGACAATATATAGCCACACAACAAGCAATAAAAACTCAACAAGCCTCTCAAGCTTCCCAAGCCTCTCAAGCTACCCAACAAACAACAACTGTTGAGAACAAAGATCAAGATCACTCCATCATTGAACACCTTGAAGTTGTGTCTACTCCATCCAATGATCAAATGAATATATGTCAAGAGTCACTTCTTAATCATGATCAAAATACACCAACAATACCAAACAATGATCCAATTCAACAAATTTCAACATCATTTGACCCTATGGTTGAAGACCTTAGAAATCTCTCTACCGCAATTGTTGAAAACAATGTTCAAGATCTATCCATCAATAAAGATATTTTTGCTTCATCCAACAAGGCATCGACCAGTGATCATGTTGACAATGTATTTACATCACCTAATGAGGTAGAGGGCATATCTCAAGAATTTATTCTAAAGTATGATCAATGTCTTTCACCAAAGTATAGCAATGGTCCTTTCCAAGACATATTGACATCCTTCGACCTCATGATTGCCGATATTGAAGGAATCTTCAACTCGACACCTGATCCAAGTCCACTCAAAGATCACGAAGATATTAAACCACTTTCCATGCATAATGTCGACATCTAAAAGTCCTTTGTAAGAAATCCATCCTTTGAAACTGACCCATTTCAAGAGCTTTATCCAAAGCATGTTGAAAGCAACTCCGAAATCGTTCAAGATCAAGAATTTGTATCTTCAAGATACTACAATAATCTAATGAACACTCTCTTATCCATGCAAGATGATCATATCCATGTAGCACATACTCCTCCATCTACCCATGAGATGCTTTCTACAGATGGGCACATAGATGATCTTCATCTAGAACAAGATCTTGTTACACAAAAAGAGCAGATTCTTAACTTCTACAATCAAACAAAGTTGTCAACATCAGGATCAAATATGTCCCAAACTCAGATTAAGGACATCATGAATAAAGATATCCATCATTATCCACTCAAGGAAACAAGTCAGATAGAACGTCCAGAGTTAGCGGAGCAGCAAATTGAAAGAACATCAACTATGGTGGTCATCTATCAGAGAACACTTATTGAACAAGAGCTCTTGGAACAAGAGAAATCAAAGCATGAAGGTACCACTTCCACCATACTGGGGGAAACTTCATCTCAAGCAAACGTCAACATAGGGAGCATGAAGAATCCTTATGATGAAACTAGTGTCAATACTACAACCAGCCACGCCATGAATCTTCATCCACCCATCACCCCATCCACAAATTGGGACCAACACCAAAGGAAAGTGTTAATTCAAAGTATGAAGAATGTTACCAAAGAAAAAGAAGCTAAGAAGCATATCAGACAAATAAAATACATATGGATACCAAAGAATACAAAGAAAGATCATCCCTATCAAACTCCATCAATCAAAGAAACTGTGGGGCAAAATAAAAAGGGGTATCCATCAAAGATGTCCCAAAATCAAAAGTAGGCACATACAAAGTGTATCAAGCAGTTGGTCCTAATTCCACGCACACTTCGTATCCACCCATCATTGCTCATCTTCCCAAGTTTGGAGAGTCAAAGGTTCCAAACTGTCAACCAATCCATCTCTTATCCCTAAACACTCCATCCATGCCTCCACGCATAATATCCAATTCTTACATTGACCGTGTATTGGCAACAACCCTTCATCATAAGGATTCAGAAGGCAATCTATCGCGATGTGTGCACAAAGACAAAGTCAACTCCGGTATCAACGAAGCATCAAAATCCAAGTATTCAAGTGCGTACATCTTGGCAAAATAGCTTCTTCAAGGGATATCGATGGCATGTCATGGGGGCATCTACGCCAACCACTAGGTGGTTCCATAAATAGAAAAATAAAAATCAAAAATATGAAAATCCAAAAAAATTAGAAAAAGGATAAAAAAGATAAAAATCGTCCTCTAGTGAAAACCGCATGGGTGACGCTTTGGGCAAGACCATGATGAAAACCTGGAAAACAGGTATCATGAGTAGAATTGAGCATCTATGTGTGCCAGCTCAGTTGAAAGCATCTCATCTCATCTGTAATAAGTCTAGCATCCTATCCATCTCAGCCATAATAAATCCATTTCACCCATGAAGCATTTATCCAATCCATTCGCATATATCTGCATCCATAGTCCAAATTGTCTTGATCTTGATAAAATTTTGGGGCACACTTTACGCTTGCTTATGGTAAAACATCTTGACATGGGTCATTTTCATCGATCCTATCCAATGCAGCGTTATCTGAGCCATGAAGCATTATCCAATGAGCATTTTTTATCCGAATACCTTATCTTATTGCAAGATAATCCTTGGCATCCTTTATGTGCTTACTGTATCATCCATCCATATGCCTATCCAAGTATCCATCCATCACATTCCATACATTGTTAGACATTGGGGGCAGATATTTACATCTTGCTTCTAGAATAAATCTTGGTCTATGTCCTCTGACTTATGTGGCGATCCGAACATTGGAAAACATGAAATAAAATTGGTCAGACCACTTGTGAGCAAAAATCCAAATCACTAGCCCATGGCACATTTTGTCGAGAAGACATTCCTTATCAATCTTTCATCGAACATCGATCCAAATAATCACTATCAGTTGCATCTAATTTGCACGTCAAACATCACATCAAACCATTCGAACAAATTTTGTTCCAAATCAAGCTTCATCAATCATGATCAATCGAATCCAATCAAAAAATCATCATCTCAAGATATCCTTGTGTTGCTTAACACTATCCTTGCATTGTTGTGTATCTTCAACAATGTTATCATCATCCATTCAATCGACATCTCAATCCTTGTGTTGCTTAACACTATCCTTGCATTGTTGTGTATCCTCAACAATGTTATCATCATCATCAATCCATCGATTTGATCAATCAACCTTAGCTTGATCTTCAACAAAATCCCAAACAGAGCACTGATATCATCACACATCCATATCGAAATCGTCAAAATCATGCGAAAATCCAAAAACATCAAAAAATCAGAAAATCCAAAAAACATTCAAAACATATCAAAATCCAAAAACAAGTCAAAAAAATCAAAAACCATTGAAATCTGAACTACGTCGTCTCTGAGCTTAAACGTAGGCAAGGCTAATCTTTGATCAACCCCGAGACATCAAAATCCAAAACATTGAAAAACATCAAAATCCAAAACATTCAAAAACATCAAAATTCAAAACATTCAAAAATCAAAAATCAAAACATTTGTAAAATCTCAAAAACACCAAAAACAGCCTCAAAACATTCCAAAAATGTCAAAAACATCCAAATATTTGAAAAAATCCATCCGTCTCCATTTCACCAATAATCAATCATCCATAATAAACTGATCATCACCTTCATCCTTTGGCAAAAAAAACAGAAACAATCACACAAAAAAGCAAAGCTTCAATCGTAAAATCAAAAGCAAACAACAAATCTTGAACACAAAATCAAAAATCTTGATCATTCGCAAACATGTTAGTCAACCTTATATCAACAGCCTATCAATCAATTTATCAAACCATCATCATCCTATACAATGCATGTCCTAGGATATATTGTTCCGACAATGGGCATCATTTTGGATATCACCTTGGATCCTTATCCTATCAAAACACATCCCTTTGGCTGAAGGTATGAAGAACATTGGCTTGTTTGCATCTTGGGTCTTTTCTTTTGATTTATCTTATTGCACTCATTCCAAGGACCTCTCGATGATATCCAAAGAAGGATTTAGAGAGATAGGAATGGGGCAACGATCATTATTATTTTGTCTGTTGTGCTTGTTGGATGCTCTTGTAATATAACTTGGCGAATACTTGCTTTGTTAGGTACGCCCTAGCAAGGTTTCCGTATGTCAAGTGTGAACAAGAATACTCCTATCTACTTGTTGAGTCAAAGTCCATCACACTAGGTACAACGCCATCCTGGTTCTTGATACCTTGATGCATCGTACCTATGTGTGTTATCAAACATAAAGTAAGTGACCCTTTGAAAATCCCAATCCTTGATAAGCAAATCATCATCATCCATCTATCATCATCATTTCTCATCATCATTTCTCATCGTCATTTCTCATCATCATCTCTCATAATGTTGGCTTGTTGGATCCTCTTGTCATCATCTAATTTCTTCATTTTCCACACTAACATCACAGCATGAATATTTAATCATCATCACCAATACATCCATCATGCATCCATTATGCATTCATCTTGCATCCATAAATCATCAGAATTTTGCATATCATCTCACATGCATCATCATCATAATATAGATCTGTTAGTCTAAGCATCTCATAAATCATCCATTGCATAATCATAGCATATCACATCATATCACATCATCAATCTCATCCATTTCATATCATAGCATCATTTAAGTTGTTTAGGATAATATAGATTTGTTATTCTAAGCATCTTGAAATCCTCATCTTTGCATCATCATCCATAACCACCCATTTTGAACCTCTTTATCGTGAGATCGACCCTCAAATCGAATCTTTTCGCTCGATCTCTCGAGGGGGCAATGTACTAGTGTACTTCTTTCCGCTGGGGCATCTGAAAAATCAGGATTTTTTTAATTTTGATCACGACAAGTTATTCTTTGAACCAACGCAACAAGTACATTGCTTCAAAGAGGGGCAAAATGTAGACATGCAAAATTAACATTATGCATTCGATCGGTTTCAAATTAGGTCTCACATTAGGTCCATTCATCACTTTCATCCATTCATTAAATAATCTCATTTCCTAAGGTCATTTATCAAATAAACATTATCATCAGCCTTTTAATAAATCAAACATCATCCCTTTAATTAAATAGATCAAACATTTATTTAATTAAAATCCATACTTCATCCTTTTCTGAATTAAATAAATCAAATATCAAAGTCTTAAAAGTCAACTCACCTAATCAGCATTAAATCAGCATAATCATCATCCTAGCTAATTAATCCCTGATTAAATCTAATGCTAATCTCACCCACTTGCATTCTCTAGATTTGGCCACTTGCACATGAAATTGCATTTAATTGATTTATCAAAATCTTTATTTTCAACTTGGCATAAAGGGAGAATATTCTCCAAGTTTGAATCTCCCCCCAAGTAGACATGTACACTCAACAGAGCATTTATGAGGCCTTACATGTCTCTTACATGTCCCCTTCCAAAGGTCAAACTCAGCATTCATTGCAAATTTCAAATTCAAATTCTCCCTCTCATGGGCACTCTTCCCAAATCTTGCACTTACATTGACCAATCACCACTTGACAAGTGGCCTTATCTTATTGGCTTGATCTTTGTCCCACATTGGTCTCTCTTCAACACTTAGCATTTTGAAAATCTTTAAATAGAAGCTTCAACATTGAGCAAATCCTCCACAATCTTTATGCAAAGTCACTCTCTTGGTTTGAGAACTGATTTTGCTCATCATCACTCCACCATCTTCATAGCATTTTCATCTTAAGCTTTGATCAAGGATTGGGAAAGGGTCACTAGCACATGTGACACCAATCCACTATGGGATAGAATTTGACTCTTGTTTTTCTCATGCTTTCACTTAGCTTATGTTGATAACTTTGTTTGCATAGATAACATGAGCAATTATTTCATAGGGATTCTATATCTGATTTTGCTTGATTTAACTAACAATACTCATGCTTGTTTGTTTTTGAGCAAAATGCAGATTTAGGGTCTACACTTACATATTTCCTTAATCAGATAATTATTGGAATCTCATAAAATACTTACTTCCTCCAAACACCGATATGCTATTTATTCCTTTATTCACTGATTTTAGATGCTGCAACTTATATCTTTTCTCATAAATATGCTCATGCTTGATACACATATGTTTTCCTTTAATTACATCTCCTCAAAGTCTGCTCAAACTCCTACAATATTACATTCTTTTATTCCTCCTCAAGTTATCTCCTTTATACCACACGTATGTCTTTTCAAAAGAGTACAACCCTTCACAAAGGTGATCGACATTATTTATATTAGCTTAAATATGTATTAAGGGAGGTGATTAAAAGGAGTCGGTCTTAAACAAAATAGCATGCATCCTTTGCAAATTAAAGTATGACCTTCACAAACTAGATCGCTTCCCTTGCTATATTATCAATCGAAGCCTTTATAATTTATTTCTAATAATCGTTGCTCTTTATGACTATTTTTATAATTGTATTTACTACAATGTGTGTGTGTGTGTGTATATATTATTTTACATATTTTATATTAATAATATATTATATATTTCTTATTCTATTATTATATTTATAAATTGAATTTATTGTTAATATTTATAATATTATATTATAATGATTACAATTATTAAATGGTTAATATTTATATTTATATTGTTATTTATTGTCTTTCAATGCTCTATATTTTAGTGTTATAATTTCGGGGAAATGACATAAACCAACATGAAAGGGGAATCATCAATAGCTCTCTTGGGAGTGATCCTATCAATCCAAAGGGATATCTTTAGTTTGCTATGCCAAAACCTCTAATTATCCTTAATAGTCCTTTTAATTGTCCTGATGAGGCTTTTGTTTGAAGACTCAACCAAGCCATTTCCATGAGGGTAATAATTTGATAATTTTTTCAAGTATATACCATATCTAACTACCCAATCATTTATTTGGGTACCAACAAAATCTTTCGAATTACCAAAGATGATGGTGGAAGGGGCACCAAACCTGGTCACAATTCCATCAAGGAATTCCAAAAATGAAGTCTCAGTAGCATCCTTTAATGTAGTTGCCTCTATCCACCTGGTGAAGTAGTCTATGGTTGTTAAAATCCATTTATGGAAAGTACTAGATGGTCAATTTATCAGCTAATAAAATTCAACCCCCATTATGTAAATGGTTGGTCCACCTGAATTGGATGAAGAGGAAGGGCAACTAACCTTTAATTTCTAGAAAAGAAAGCACACTTCCAAAAATTATTCACCCATCTATGAGCCTCATTAAATAGGGTTGTCCAATAATATCTCACCTTGATTATTCTAGAAGCAATGGTCCTCACAAAAAAATGGCCACCTGAAGAGCCATCATGAAATTATTTTAATAATCTATTGACCTGATTTTGTTTAATGCACCTTAACAACACTCCATTGAGGTCCTTTTTGAAAATTATGCCATCCACTAAAATATAGGGCATGGATTGCAGTCTTAGTGGATGACATACTTTTGAGAAAGGACCTCAATAAAATCCAAAAACTTGTGTTTGTAGGATTTGAGCAGGTTATTCTTGATTATACTCTGAGTTCTAATTTTGTTGATAACTAATTCACTATCTCCAAAGACCTACAACAATTTGATATTCCTTTATTATGCTAGTTGGAGACCTTGGATGAGGGCTCCATACTTAGCCACATTATTAGTGCAACTAAACTGAAGTTTGAAAGAGAAGTAACACTTCTCCTTACTTGGGGATACCAACATTACACCAACACCTACACCATTCTTCTTTTTGGAGCCATCAAAAAATAATTGTCACAACCCCTTTGGAACTCCTTGAGTTTTCATGAGATTGCGGATATGAGTATTCTCTTTGTGAATGCAATAAGTGCCAAGACCAGTCTCCTCTACTTCATTGAGTGGGTCAAATTGAAATACATTACCCCATTCATATAGGAAACAATCAAGAAATTCCTCCAAAAGAGTGGCAAGATCACGAACAATACACTCTTCCTTTTGATCATGCAATGTGAAATTCATATTTATGGGGCTAGGAGTGTAGGGTTCAATATGATATTTTGGAATGGGTTCAACTTTTATGGTGACTTTGGTACCATACCTAGTTCTAAATAGCATATGGGACCATTCAGAAGATAAATATCCACATATCTTAGCAGTGAACTCTCTAAACAAACAAATGGAAAAGAAGGCAGGGAGGTCTATGACTGAAATGTATTGCAACACAGTACAACCATGACATGCATGAAAGGTCAATTTTATATCCTTGATGACCCCACTATCTTGATAGTAGTTACATCCAGTTGCACAACTCCCTTAGCCATAGGTTCATACTTAATGCCAAAGAGATCAACTACCTATTTTAGCATGACATAACTGATAGCCCCATAAATAAATCATACAATTATGTACTATATGATCTCCAATAATTAAGGACAAATAGAAGGATGTGGATTATTTATTTCACTTGAATTCCCCTCTTCCTTGGGTTGTAGTAGGATGGTTGGTGGAGTAGTTCCTTCTTTTGTTGGCATATCATTTAGCTACTTCAACCCTTCCAAACCTTGTTGTAGAGAATCCCTTCAATATGGGATGGATAGAGCCTCCCACATGGTGACATTTAGGTTAGCCTTCTTTATTTGATCAACTATATTGAAAGGAGGTTGAATAACCTTAGGTGAAATTCTCAAAATAGCAAGGTCCAACTTTGTTGATTGGATGATTTGTGGTTGTTCCTATGTTGGGTTACCCTTACCAACAGTTTGATTTGGTTATAGCACAATTTTTCTACCTATTGTACCATATATTGTAGTTTCCTATGGTGGTTGGGAGGTTGATGCCTGACTAACTATGGAAGATATACCATTATCCACTACTCTTTTCTTTGACCTTTTTTTTTTTGGCCACTGCATCAACACTTGATTGGTTTAGGTTACAAAAGTATTCTCCATTCCAATTAACCAATGCATAGCCTCCTAGCATGTGATATTTCCTACTAACAATTTCTTGGTTTGCATAAAATTGTTATCTTGAAGTTGAGGGTTCATTTTGAACCACTAGAGTTTGCAAAATCTCTCCATTTTGACAAGCATTTTAGTTATGGTTGATTGCATAGGTAACACCAGTCATTTTCTTGAGCTAAGTTGTTTTGAATTGGAACAAGAGCCTTTGAAGTGTTAGTAGTGGCTATATTTACACTATTCAAGGGTTTGGCATAGTTCCATTTACTTTTCCCTTGATATGGTGCCTATTTTGTTGATAATTTTGACTTTGAATTTGGTAAGATCTACTATTTTGAGATTGTTTCCTCTTTATGGTCACTAATTACCAAAATTCTATAATAAGGCTTTAACTTCATGTAATTCATTTGAAGCTATAACAAAAATAGATGGATGACAAGTAGATGCAATTGGAATAGGAGCCAATGTGGGTTGTTGAGGAAGAAACTATGGGAATAGAGGCATTGGTGGCCTTGGAGCTATTTTCCCAACTTGTGTTAGATAATTCTTGTTGCCCTATGGTTTAGAAAATCCCTATTAAGAGAAATGTAGAGATATCTATTTTGTAAATATACTATTGTAGTTCAAGGTAGAGAAGAGGTTTTGTATTTTGAGGTCATTTTTCGGAAGAGAAAGTATGAATGATTTTGTAAAATCCAAGCTTTTGTGTATCTATACTTGATATAATTTATGTAAGTTTTCTCATAGAATGATTCGTGTGAATATATTTTTATCTTTATGATTTTTCTCACCATAAAATTTGTGTTTTTTTTTATTTGTATTCTTTATATTTCTTTCTACAAGTTATATATGTCATGTATAAATTTAAGTTTTATATGAATTTGACTATAACATCTATATGTTGGGAAAATGTGTCTCAACCTTGCATTCCTAATGTTTGTATTTATTATTATATTTTTAGTTCTTTTGTCCTCACTTAGGAAAGTTGGCATCCTATTTTTGATGTGACACTAATTTCATCTTTAGTGATTTTTTCCTTACATGATGAAGTTACTATCTTGCATTGAAGTGGCATGTTTGGCCATGTGTTAGCATCTTGGAAGGTGTGTAAGAGCTTCTTGACTCATCATAATGAGAGTTACTTATGACATATTCTTATGGCATGTAAGAACATGTAAAGGGAGATTACATTAGAATATTGATTAGCATTGTATTAGGTTTAAACACTTGTCATGAAGCATCTTTGAATGGGTTGTATGAAAACAAATTGGGGTGCCCAAGTTTTAGTGGTCAAATATTATTGTTTACGACAAATGACATGTAATAAATATGCTAAAAATAATGTAAAATACCAAGACCAAGGGTATGTTGGGATTTGTGCCTTGACCATTTGGGTACCACATCTCTCTTGACCTTGCTAATGATTTTCCAAAACTACATGATGGTTTTCTAGTTTGTTCTTCTCCTATAAATTGGTGCTTGGAGTTAGACAATACATTAGTTATTTTGCAAGTTATGTAAGTATTATTATGTTTCCATAATTTAGAAAGATAAGCTATGTTTGGATGTAACTATTTTCATGATTAATGCAAGCTTGGGTCTCTTTGGGTGTGGATTTTTTTTCCACAAGAGTTTCTCCATGTAATTTTTTTCTTTATAGTTTGCATTTTCTTTCATGGTTGATTTCCATTTACATATGATCTATTATTGCTAATGAATTTAGATGCATTAAAATTCAACATATCTTGTTTTATTATTTTCCCCTATTTGCAATATTATCTAGATCTTGATTTCCTAGCAATGCCTAATGGATACCTTCCTCATCCATATACGGAATGTATTTTGGATTTGGAATGTATGTGTTTAAATTAATGTGGCTCAACTTCATAATTGCTTTAGATCTATATCTTTGGACCTTTATAACTATTCCTTTGTGAAAAAATTTACACATTGGTGTACCACCAAAAGAATTAGCTTTAAATATTTTATCCATGGACATACAAGTAATGCAAAGAACCCATCAATTGTAGGAAGGACAAGACATAAAAAATGTACCTCTTTTAGCCTAACTTTGAAAAAAAAGAAGATGCAACCAAAGGTTTTGATCAGCTCCATTTTCCATCTTTAAAATTATTCTTGAATGCACATATGATTGCAATTTGGATTTTGTGCAAACTAGGGGATCTTTTATGCATATGTTAAATTGGTTGTAGGATCAATTAGGTGATCGCGAATCTCCCATTCTTTGATTTTTACTATAATGTATAATAGTCAATTATGATTATTTTATGGAATCTCAGCATAATAAAATGCAACTACAGGATTTAAAAGAGGATGATAAGATGTAGTGTTAGATTTAATTCTTACCACAAAGAAATGATTAGATAAAATATCTTCATTATTTGCTTCAATATTATCCACATCATGACCCTCTACATTATTCAAATGGTTTGGAAATGCATATGTGTATATTTATAGATGGCTATTAGCAAGGACAATAAATGGATTTTCGTTATCATCAATCCCTTCACGTTGTTGTGAATGAGGTCTTATACTTCGTGCTTAAGACCTATGCAAGATTGAGTATAATTTCCTTTAATATGGTGATAGTTGCAAAATGCTTGATTATTATATAATCCAAGAAGTAATTTGTTAAGATCTAGTTGGTGGGAAGCAGTGTAAGTAAATTGGTACTCAAAATTTGGAGAATATTGTCCATAAATTCTTAAAATTTAATAAAATTCCTATTAGAATAATAAAATATTCTCACTAGTCTATGTTTATGTTAGTTCACTACATTAGAATAATTAACATTTTTATTTTATTTATTTACTCTATTTAAGCTTAGTTAGGTAGTTGTGTTAATTAATCACGTGCCTTGATTTATACAATTGATTGACACTTAACTAATCTAGGTCGAATTTGACTCCATCTACAATGCTTAACTAACTCTCTCATAATTGAAAGTGATTAGGAGTTAAACTCTTACCTCTTGACGATTTCATCCACTTGATTCATGGATCCATGAGATCTATATATTTTTAGAATTATCTGTTGTAGTTTAATAGCTGTCACCTCCACTTCCCCCTCATGGCCAAATCCTATTTATCATCACTAACTTTGGAAAATGATTTTATTATTACTTTATCGGCCTTGGTATTATTTAAACTTTCTTTTGTGCTTCATTTTGAATCTGTAGAGAATGAAATATTGTCTTTCATTGTAATGTCGAAGGAGATATATTTTTCTGTTGTTATTCAAGGCAATTTTTCATCATTTTTCTGCTTCAGATTTAAGGCTTTGTCTAATCTTTGTGTTTAATTGTCAGCAAAAATGAAATTTAGATCATTGGAAATCATTTTCATTTCATCATGTAGCCTAGTACAAATATATAGCCCAAGATGATTACACATTTGTAGCACTCTTCTCTTTATGTGAGATGATGAAACAAGTATTGTGAGTTCTTTTAGTTTGTGGAGAGTTAATTGTTTTTGGTAATCTGATTTTCATTAAAATTATTGAATTCTATTCATTATCCTGATGATGGATCATGGAGTTTGATCTGAAATGCTGATTTAAAAAATTCACATAGTTCCAAACCAAAACAATTAGCAGTGCAATAATGAGTGTTTTTTAATTCTCTTGTTGCTTTTTTATTATAAGATTACTTTTCAACAACTCTATCAAGAATACTCCTCAAATATCTTTGCTACTTCTTGTGACGTCGTAGACTTTGATGACCTCAATGACCTCTTTTATATTTATTTTGAATACAGCTTGTTGTGAATTGTTTTGCATAACTTTTTTTGTTGTCAAAGTTGAATAGGAGCACTCTGTGAAAGTATGGTCATGTAGATATTGTTGGGAATAGGATGTCATTTAATTGCAATCCTAAACATATTTCATGTATCTCCTAAGTCCTTGGAAAGTGTTCCCCAACACTAGGATTAGAAAGAGATTAAATTTGAATAAAATGAACATGTAAATTGACATTTGTAATTATTTCTAAATGATAGGAACATGTGGGGATGCCCAAGAAGAGCTCCTACAAAATAGGATCACATGGGGCGCCCACATGGAAGGTTGAACCCACCTTGCTTAAGTTAACTATTTGGAGGATAAATAACACTTCAGTAATGCATGTAAAGATCCTACAAGTTAGGGATTGATATTTACATGAGTGGAGTTTAGTTCAGTTCAGTCTAGTTCAGTTCAATTCAGTTCAGTTTAGTTCAGTATCAATTCAGTTCAGTTCAGTTATGGTTAAGTTATCTTCAGTTGCATGTAGTTATTTTTAGTTGAATGCTAGCTGACTTGAGTTGCATGACTAATGACTTTAGTTGCATGACAAATAATAGGTGGATACATTCAGTTAAGTGGGGATGATCAATCATGCATATTATTTGCATGAATTGATGAAGAGATATGTTTTTGTTAACAAAGATTGACTTGGAACCACCTTGCATGCCCAAGTTGGCATCTTTGAGTTAACACCTTTTGCATGAGAAGATATTTACAAGGCTGAGTTAAGTGGGCCCATTCTTGGGCGCCAACTTTGAGGAGAAGCTTGGAAGATATTTTCTTGACCAACGATCAGTTGGGAGTTTACTTTGGGGCGCCTAAATTGAGGAGACATTGGTTTTGACTTCATGTTACATGATGAAACTCTACTTGCACAAGATAGGCATAGGTTTTTGAGAGGATCTTTGTGCTCTTATAATTGACAACTCTTTGGAGTTCACAATGCTCATTATTGTCTACTAATTGCAGCAAGTTGAAGAGAGTTTTATTAGAGTTTATTGTAGGTTGTGAAGAAGAATTGTTGACGGCAAAAGAAGCATATCAAGCAAAGAATTGATACAGTGTTATTGTAATCTTGTTCTAAGGTTAAATAATACTAGCACTATTGATTCTGGTGGTGGATTTTTTTCCCGAAAGGGTTTCTCCATGTATATGTTGTGTCACTTCTATCTTCTTGTCTCATTCTTCTACAATCTTCTATCTCTTTCTACAATTGGTAAAATTAATCTAAACAAATAATCATACACAAAGAATTTATAACAAAGAACACTTAATTAGATCTAGAATCTCATAGTTTTACAAGTTTTAAAGCTACAATAATTACCTCCATTTTCAACAGATGTTTCTCCAAATTCTCCAAGAATTTGTTGTCAATCATGGTGCTCATGGCATGGTCTGTATCAATGTTGAAATTACTCTTTAGTTGTTCCTCTAAAGAGAGATTGTTGCACTTGCATTTGTTTGGAAGATAAAATGTTACCATATTTAACTTATGATGAAGAGTGCCATATCATTTTAGGATCCTTTTCATGTGAATTGCTTCCATCGAATTTGATGACATTGATTTGATGGCGTTGGGTTTGGTGAAGCCCAAATATCCCCTTGTATTGTAACGGTAGCATCTCTTGTATGGTAATGACTTCCTTTTGTAATAGTCTCCTCTTGGCATGCTTTGGATTAGTTTGGAGTTGACTATTTTTGGTGGTGTTTTTCAGTTGGGAGATGGGAGTGGGTTTTATATATAGTTGTTGTTGCTTGAATGTATATTGTACTAAGAATTAATAAAATAGAGATTCCTCTGTTGAGAGTGGATGTAGTCTATAAGATGAACCACTATAAAATTTATGTGTCACGTCTGTGTGTGTGTTCTTGTTAGTTTATTTTATTTTCTACAATATTTCTTCAATTTTTCTGTTGCTATTTAAATCAACAATTGGTATTAGAGCTTGGTTAGAACCAAGGAGGAGTTATGAAGAAAGTTGAGCAAATATGGAAGAGAGCCCCAACTTGGATTATTGGGTCCAAGCTCTCATTTCTATGTCCCATGGCTCTGGAGAGAGTTTTGATGAAGTGGGAGCTATTCATATAGATGATGATGAAGATTTTTGGGCTTCTCGGAAGAAGCTTTTGGATCAATTAGATGATGAATTTGATTTTGTTATTGAGGATTTTCTTGGTATGTTGGAACTTGGCAGTGACATGGAGCAGATGCAAGAAATAAAAAGTGTTGTGGCTTAATCTAGAGAAGCGGAAGAGGTAGAAGAAATATTTTATTTTGCTAATAATGAAGTTTCTCATTTCAAGCTATAGTAGAAGGTCGCAGATTCAAACACAACGTGTTCAAGGAATGGTTATAGTACTTTGTCTATAGGGAAAAAGTTTAGATTTGTTTTGCCAATGGAAATGGATGATGCTACAATCTATTTGGCCACTGAAGTTCTTATGAGTGATGTTGATCCTGATTCCTCGAGCACTGCCCAAGCGAGGTATTTGTGGGAAAGGGCCCCACCGGATTTGGGAGGCAAGGATTTTGACATGCTAAAAGACTTCAAAAATTATGAGAATAAGGATTTTGAGGAAATTGGGTTTCAAAAAGAGAAAGAGAGGGAGCCTGTTCTGCCTATTGCAAAGTTTGAAAAACTTAAAGGTGTGGACTTGGATCATGTTGGTGTGGAGGAGGAGAATTCCTAGGTGGATGGCATAGAGACAGCCAAAGAGGTTATGAAAAAGAGAGCATATGAAGAAGAAACTCGCTTGTATGAAGAGTTTATGGAATTTTTCAAAGCAGATGATGCACCTGGTGCCAAAGCAGAGAGGCTGAAGAAGAAAGGTTATGAAGTTATGTTCATGGTGGATGTCATCAATGAGTATGTCGTGGGACAACTGAAGGAATATGATGGAAAGAAGTTGGTCTTAGCCACTAAAGACAGGCTCAAGTTGGAGGAAACAGAGGAAGAAAAGAAGAAAAAAGAAGAGAAGAAAGCTGCTTTTGAGAGCCTGTGCAAAGTTATAAAGGAAATTGTGAATCCAACTAATTTGGACAACTCACAGGAGGATTACATTTACCAAAGAGATATGTTGGCTTATGTCAAGAATGCCTATCTTGATTTGGATGTTATTGTCGGTGTGTCTTGGCCTGTATTCAGATGGGCAAGTGGTCAAAGAATTATTAATTATGATCTAACATGGAGAAGGTGTATTCATAGTGTTCTTGAACAAAATTTCAAGGAGGAGCTCAAGTTGTGCATAGTTTCTCTTGGCCTCGTCATGATATGACAATGGAGAAGTGGGGGATATCTTTGAGAAAATATCTCAAGCATATGTGGTCTTCAAGTGGGAGATTGTTGGGTTCGATGAAGCCCAAATATCCCCTTGTATTGTAACGGTAGCATCTCTTGTATGGTAATGACTACCTTTTGTAACGGTCTCCTCTTGGCATGCATTGGATTATTCTGGAGTCGACTATTTTTGGTGGTGTTTTTCAGTTGGGAGATGGGAGTGGATTTTATATATAGTTGTTGTTGCTTGAATGTGTAATGTATTGAGAATTAATAAAATAGAGATTCCTTTGTTGAGAGTGGATGTAGTCTATAAGACGAACCACTATAAAATTTATGTGTCACGTCTCTGTGTGTGTTCTTGTTAGTTTATTTTATTTTCTACAATCTTTCTTTCATTTTTTTGTTGCTATTTAAATCAACAAATGGTACATGAATGGAATATTTATTGGCTATTCTTGGAAACTGATTTCTTCCCACATGTGTGTGTTATTTGTCACAACCATGCCCTCTTTTCTATCTATAGCATAGTTGGCTAATGTATTTGTTGTCTAATTCACTTCCTTGCAATAATGACAAATAGAATAATTTCCCAAATTGTTTAGAAGTGGTGAAACTTGTGAAAGGATGTTTTTTTTTACTTTGATTGCAATGAGAGAATCGCCTTCTATGTTTATCTCTAATCCCTTTGTATTCACAAAGTTGTAAACTAATTTCATTGTTTGTGTCTAGATGTAACTTTTTTAAAATTTTATTTATTAGCTTGCAATTTTCATCTTTGATGATGTAGTTGACACCACACACTCAAGTTGTCACACACAAAGCTATTAAAATTTAACTTAAGCTTGCTTCTTGAAGGTGGATGCCATTTTATTTTTGCTCTATTAACCTTATATTGGTTTAATCTACCAACCTCATGAATGGAGGAAAAATAACTTGATTTTGACTTGATTCTATGTATACACATTTTTAGGGACTGGTCCTAGTTTTAGTTTATCTATTCATTATTCTAATCAAATCCATGAGTGAAGAAATTACCAAAGTATTATGCTACATTTGTAAGGGAGAGAAAATTACCTTATCTCTCCCTTAGGAGTCTACTGAGTTGAAAAATTATATAAGATGGGAAAATTCGACAAGCCGTCCAATCATCCCAAAACCACCACCATATTTCTTACAAAGTATTCCTTATCATATGCAAAGATACATCCAATGCATCACATCAACAAACTGGGATATTGAAAGTGGCACCATTAGAGAGTTTTATCTTCAATTTGTAATACATAGGCATTGTTTGATGTAGATGAAAAATATTATTGCTCAACCATGGATATGGGTTAGTAGACATTGATAGAATCTCTTTACTTGCTCTTATGCATCTATGATGTCTTTGTGCAATAGAAAAGTGCTAGTTATTGTAGAAAGCATTGCAACATTGTTGATGGACTGTGCCACATCAAAAACATCATGGCTACCCAATGATTGGAGAGGATCCAAGAGAATTTTAGATATCAGGCCTCTAAATCCTCTTGTTGCAAGGGAGGTTGTAACCATTAGATACAATGACATTGAAACCTCCAAAATATTTGGCTTCTAACCTTAAATTCTAATCAAATCTCCATCAATGAGGTTGTGGGTGGCCCCACCATCAATCAACATAATAACTCTTTTCCCAAAAATCTCTCCATGAACTTTGAAAGAATGGTATCTTTGTGCTCCTGAGAGTGATGCAAGAATGTCACCATTATCTTCCCCTTTTCCTTCCTCTTCATGGGTAGAATCTTCAAGGTCACATGGAATTATTTTGAGCCATCTAAATTAGGTTCTATGTCAAAAGAAACTTCTATATAATGAACTTTCCCTTTTCCCAAGCATCTATGTCCTATAGTCCATGGTTCCCTACAAAAAAAATAAAGTTTCTTACTCCTAAGCTCATTCTTGGTATCATCATCAACCTTATTAGAAACAACTAGAGGTTTTGATTTTTGTGTTGGAGCAATCCATGGATTCTTTTGAAAACTCCCCTTTTTCTTATTCCAAGATGTAGATTTTGTAGAATATTTTTGTTGGGGTGCTCTCCAAATCAAAGGCCTTCTTGATAGTTTCTTAAAGTGTAGAAGGATTGAACGCCTTCACAAGATCCCTAAGATGCTTGGATAAACCTATTGTGAATAAAATGATGAGTCTTCTTTCATATATATCAATTACCATGATTCATAACTTTTGAAAAACAACAAAATACTCTTTTATGTTCCCCTTTTTTAGTAGCTCATGAATTTCCTCTAATATATGCTTTCCCTTTCTCTTGTTGAGTTGTTGAACTTATTCCTTTAGGCATACTTTATGTTTATCCCTCATCTTTCTCCTCCTTTATTCTCAGGAGCTTCAAACTTCTTCCTACCTACAAGCCTCCTGCTTAAACCCTGACTCCCTAACTCTTGACTATTAGTATGAATCTTGTAGTAGCCCTGACTCTCAAACCCTAACACTCTCTCCATTTTTCACTATTCATTCCTACCTACCTTTGTATGACCCAAAACACCATTAATGACCTTTTTTACCTTATTGACCACTCCAAAAGGTATTCTCTTGCTCAAGAAAAGCATTGTTTATTATTTTGGACTTGAATTTTCATGTTTTTGTAATGCTAGAAGGGGAAGATGTCTATGCTTCATTCATTACAATGGTTGCAACTCTAGCCCATGACCATCATGAATCTCAACCATTGTTTGAGTGAAAGCCGTTTTTGACCATGGATCTTCACATGATTAAAGGTTGGGCATGTTTATGTGAATTTCAATCTATTTTCCTTCATCAAAACTCTAGCAAAACTACTCAAATCACATTTTGTTCGAAATGTCAAACCTAAGGATAAAAACCTTTAGATTTGCAAAGAATCAGATGATAGAAAACCTTTGGTCTATAGGTTCAAGGACGAAATCCCTTTGACCTAGCAAGATGATTTCATTTAGAGGTCGAGAGAGGACTCCATGGTTGCATATTTGACTTGTGTGTGTCAAGTATAGGGATAGATTGTTACCAACAAATTGTAGGATAGTTTCAATTGTTTTTTATGATATTGTAGTCATTATACTATTTACTATTGCAACCACTAATATTTGTTATACTTGTTATGTGGTTAAATATAATATTCAAATTTTATTTTTAGCTTACAAGTTTCATAAAAGATTTCTTTATTTTATAAAGTCTAAGTTATTAATATTTTATAAACTTGTGATGAATTGGGATTTTTGTCACGTTAAATTTTAATATTAAAATTAAAAGTGAATCAATTGTTAGAGTAAAATATTAGGGTTGTTAAAGGAAATTTTTAGGTTAGTCGAATCTAATTAAAATTAATCAAAACTCTAAATTTTATTAGCTTATAATAATTGTTGAGATTATTACACTTATCAAGTCCTAAATACAAAACATATTAAATTTTTTATTAGAGAATTGTATTTAAGAACACATCTTATTCAAGTCAACAAGTATGAAAATAACCTTATTTATTTAACTTTCAAGCATTTATTTTAATAATACTTTTAATTCCACTCATAAAACATTTTAATATATAACTTTTGTTTATATTGAGTGTAATTTTTTACCTATTGAAGAGTTACAAATGTATTCAACTCCTCATGATGGATTATAAAATATGATTCAAAAGATCAATGTGAAAAATTTCTACACAATTACATCCAAAAACAGTTAAATATATTATAAGATTAATCTTTGAATTTTGTTCTAAAGCTAACAGCAACAATGGATTTCTTAGAAAGATTAATCTTAAATGGGATAAAGAAAAATGTGGTTTTCATTTTAACCACGAGGTATGCCGTTTGGTAGAACATAACTCTTGGAAATTATATCCTTATAATCTTTTGCAGACCCCATGCAAACAAATGGAGAGAAACATGAATATAAATGATAGTGTGCTGATACAAGGGCAACCATGGTAAGAGAAACTAGTATAAGCGAATTTTATGAGAAGCTTAGGGCTGCTGCACGTACTGCTGTATCCTATTGCCCTTTGCACATATACCCATCAACAACAGATGCAGATTCACTCTGTGCACTCAAGATCATAATCTCAATTTGTGCAAAAGATGGCCTCAGATATTCATGCTTTCCAGTTTCATCATATGAAGATATGATTGAATTAGCAGGGAAAAAATTAACTTCACAGGATGACCCACTGGCTGTGTTGCTCATAAATTGTGGAGGTTCTGAGGATTTAAAACGATTTTTTAAGCTGGGTCCCAAAATTCGGGTGTTTGTTGTAGATAGCCATCGTCCAATACACTTGCACAACCTCCATGATCTTAATAAGAATGTAGTTGTGCTCTATACTGTGGAAGATGAGAATCATGGGGATTTGGCTTATGATTTTGATGTTTCTGCTCTGGCAAATGCTACAGCTTTTGACAGTGATGATGATTGTCATGATGAAGAAGAAGATATTGGGAGTGACTCTGATGACAGTGATGAAGAAGAGAAAAGAACTAGCAAGAGGAGGAGATTGGGAGAAAATGGAGAAGATGATGAGCATAAAGAAGAAAAAGAATTTGACAAGAATGTTGCAGCAATGAAATTGTTGAAGAAATGCAGGAGCAAGTATTACAGATCAGGCACATTTTATGGTAGGCCTTCTGGAATGTTGATGTTTGACATGGCTTACATGACCCACACCAACACTGATGAGTTGCTTTGGTTGGCATGTGTTTCTCTGACTGATCAGTTTGTCCATGATAGAATCACAAATGAAAGATATTTATCTGGGGTGATGGAACTTGAACAACATGTGAACAATGCAGGGCATTTGGAAATGGTAACTTCGGCCACTCTCAAGGATGGTACAAAGGTCAGGACTCCAGATTATTGCAGAATAACATACCAAGAGGAACCTAGGCTTATGCTTCTGAGAGAGTGGAATCTTTTTTATTCAATGCAATGCTCATCATATTTTGCAACCAAGACATGGAATGAGAATGGAATGAAAAGAATGAAGTTGCTGCTTGCACAGATGGGTATTCCTCTGACAGAATCCCAGCAGAAATTCGGGTACATGACTAGGGATTCCAAGAAGAGACTCAAGGTGGAGCTTGAGAAATTCTCTTCACAGTATGGGCTTAATGATCTCTACTACAGAAGCTTCCAGAGGCACCATGGCTATACATCTCAGATCTGTGCTGCTGATTTTGTATGTGGGGTGACTGCTCTGATAGAGTCATCGACAGATGACAGCAAGAAATCCATTTCAGAGCAGTTCTGGTTAGCATATTCTTGTCTTTCTTTGAGCAATGTGGGGGAACTAGAGAAGGGATTAAAGATGGGTGTTGCTGTTCAGAGCTCTATTTTTAGGCAGGGAAGTTTTGCTATGACTAAGAGAGGTTTTATTAAGAGCACAAGAGGATTCAGGTGGATTAAGATTGAGGATTCAGGGGATGTGAGTTTGATGTGTTATCCTCAAGCTCTGATAAGGTTTTGCCATTTTGTGATTGATGCACTGAGGGAAAAGGGGACAAAGACCAAGCCTCTGGTGTGTGCCTGTCCATTTCCTAGGAGTAAGAATGTTCTTCTGGTGGGTGTAAGCCAGAGGCCTCTTTTGGGTGCTCAGTTCGGTAATCTGTTTGGGCTTGCATTTAGAGCTGTGGCAAAAGAAATTGGTGAAGAATATGGGCAGTTTGGATTTGATTCTTCATGGATGAAAATAGATTTTCAGAATGTCAATGCCTTCATGCAAAAAATTGCAGAAAAGTTTTAGCCATTTTTCATTCACTTGCTAGGAAACTAGCAATAAGGCTACACGGATTTCTTCAAGAGCATAATCTTTGCCATCCACAAAAATGCGTCTTCCCTTTCACTTCCCACGCGTATTGTTGTTGAGCTTTCCCTTTGCAGTTCTAAGTTGAACTCCTCATTTTTGCAGCCTAACCTATAATAATATTGTTGGTATTATTTTTTCACAGTTCATTTTGAAATAAGATTGTTTTTGGATTTGCTGTGTATGTTTTTTTATCACCATCACATTTAGTGATTCAGTCTATTTTAAAATAAGATTGTTTTTGGATTTGTTGTGTATGTTTTTCTATCAACATCACATTCAGCGGTCCATTTTCCTCTTCCTGATAATAGATTACTGAATGCAATCCAAAACAGCGGTCTACTTTCCTCTTCCTGATAATAGATTACTGAATGTGATCCAAAACATTGATATAAAAACATACGCAGCTAATCCAAAAACAATGTTTGTGCATTCTCCATGCTTAACATAATTTTTGTCTTTCCCTATGAACATGTAAATCTCCATCACAGCGATGAATCTGTTGAACACATGACATGAAACAAATAAAGGCGCCGAATAAAGCTTGCAGAGAAAGGAGATCACCTGCATCAAACAGCATTTAATATGGAAGTTTCTCCCTACTGCAGCATTTAAAATGGAAGCTTCTCACCACCACTCTCTTCCACCGACCTCAGTCTAATCTCTCCTCCATCATCCACATTCTATGCATGTTTTTTGACTGCAAAGTATTTCTAGAGAATTCTAAGACCTCTATTTATAGAGGCATCTGTAATCGATTTTTGTAAGAAAAGAGAAAAAAAAGGTTTTGTTTATTGTACAGCAGCATACAGTTTTTGAGCTCTTCTGTTATATATTGTTGTGTGTTCATAGTGTCTTATTTTTTTTAGTTTCATGAGCACGTTTTATAAACTCTGTTCTTTTGTTTTTCCTGTGATTGTTTGTACTGCTGTATAGTTTATTATCGCTGTCATCACACACATCCTCTATTCAAGTCCTATCAGAATCGTGACAATATAATCTCATGCCTCCTGGGATTTTTGAAATACCTACTTAAGATAAAGTACAAATGAACTAAAGAGGTTCTCTTGTTCCAATTTCCCCACAGCATGAATGGCAACGAAGAGGACGCTGCACTAGTTCTTTCTAGAAAAATAATTGCATTAAGAACGCAATGGCTACCATTAATTATCGTAGGGTATATGAAAGAAATCTTAATTCATATCAAATTACTATGGTTCTTACTTTAAAATAACATTTCATATGTGTAAGGGAAAATAAACTTTTAGTAAGGTTAATCTAGGATAACGTAAGGAGCATATAAGTAAGCATGTATTAATTTGTATTAAATGATGACTATTTTGTGGTGTTCTGTGGGTAAATGTTTTTTAAAACAATAAGCGTTTGAAGTATGAAAAAAAAAAGTATTATTTAGTTTTGTGATTGAAGAATTTTATGAGGTATGTAGTTTGTTTTGGAATTAGAGAGTTACATAGAGGGTTGAGTCTATGGATCCGCGTCGCATATGTGCTCATAGAAATGATTTACACCATTAAAATGATTTGACAATCTATGCTCCTTACTTTGTGATTCATCTAATTGATTCTTGTCTACTCTATATTTTTTGGTGATTTGAAGATTGATACTATGTAAAAATATCTTTGAAGGGCTATGATTATGCCACTAGGGGACATGTTATCCGAGCTAAACCCTAAAAATGTGTAAAAGATTAAAGATAGTAGATCTCAAACTATGTAAATATTGTTATGATAAGCGTTCATCTAGACTCATTTTATAGCATCAAATTGAAGTGTTTCCTTCTTTAATTGTGAATGATAATGCCTAGAATAATTGGAGAGAGAATATTTTCAGATGTGAATGATAATGCTTAGAATTATTGGAGAGGAGAGGATGTGATGCAAGGGCATCTTGAGGACATCATAGAGAATTTGCATTATCTCTAGAAAGATAAGAATTTGAGGTAAATCATATGTTTGAAAGATAGTTGAAAGTTTGTGATGAGGAAAAGTGGATGCATTTTTATGCATTAGGTAACCAAGTATTATGGTTTCAATGGTAGTTTTGTGTGTGATTGATTGGTCTACTAAGATGATTTGGATGATTCTAGCTTTGTGATTTAGTGAATGAGTGTCTACAAGTTAATAGAGATGTTAAGCCAAAATTGTTTAGATTTACAAAAGGTTATTTTGGGTTTGCACCAAAGGGTAGATATTCTGGAAGAATGAGTGGACTATTGAGAAGGTGTGTAATGAATCGCATGGAGGTTATCCACCATTGGACCATTGGAATTCATAATTTTGTTATTGTAGGTTGGTGGCATTTCATATGATTTGGGTTTTGCATCATCTAGAGGTCGACACAAATTATTCGGAAAGCAAGGAAAAATTATACATATGTTATTTCAAGACATTTGGAAGTAAGGAAGAATAAGGAAAATAATCGAGTTACAATAGGGCACCAAAAAGGGAGTGAGGTTTGAGAGTTGAGTGAGATAATAAGGAGTATGATGTGGAGTAAGGATCTTGTAGAATTATTTTGGAGTCCATGTAGCAAGTCTGGAAGTGGTGCTCTAGGTTATATGTTCATGTGTGTCAAGCAAGCCAATGTGGCATATTGGAATAGCATTTGTGAAACTAGAAAATAAGAGATATTTTAGATGCTAGTTTTTACCTCATTGATAGTTTTCTCAAGGTAAATTTAGTGTCTTTGTGGTGTTTATTTCTTATTTGGATTGTTTATTTGTGTGGATTGCACAGTTGGACAGTCCCACTTGGGACCCTCTAGTTGTGATTGCATTAGGATGTTTTGAAATGTGAAATGAGTGTAATTGAGTGCCTTTAAATACAAGGAATAGATGGGAGTATAATAATAAATTGCACAAACTTGTGCTAAGTTAGCCTTAGGTAGGAAAAGGAATGGATTGGAGTTTACCAAAATTTAAAATTTAAAGTTTAAGGATCAAGTATGTGATTGTAAATTTGACCCTACACCCCTAGAGATGACTTGGAAAACTTCCAAATTCAAATTTAAAATTTGGCCAACTCTCAATCATTCCTTGGTTTCTTAGGGATAGCTTAACACAATTTTATGTGAGTTGTTATACCCTTGTATTTAAAGGAATTAAATTTTATTAATTTTAACATATCAAAAAATCTTCTCCTCTTTAACCATTTTAACCATTCCTCTACACTCATAGAAATAACCTAATACATAAAAGGGCTCAAATTAAGATTGGTAATGAATGTATAGGGACGAGTATGTGGATAGGTGTTTAATTAATGTGTGAATTAGGGAAACAAATTGGAGTGTGTGTGTATGTATGAATAAGGTAGGGGATAAGTGCATAGGATGTTTGTGTGAATGAGTAAGCAACATGGAGAAGGGGTCCAAATTTGAACAATATTATGTCATTTGTTGATATGTAAATGTATAATTCATTATCTCAAATTGCACACAAAACTAAATGAGAAGTAGAATGGGTATGGAAATTTTACCATTACATTTTTCTCCCACTTTGTGGTGCATGTGAATCTTAGAATGATCATCCATCTCAAAGTATGTATCACTCGCAAGCATGCATGTAAAGGAAATATTTAGATATAAAACGATATCAAAGGTATTTATATAAGGTAAAAGGCTTTACATAATGTGTCATTATGGTGAGTGTAGGATCATGATGGACCAAACAATACCTCTAAGTGGCAATATAAATTCTACAAAGTAGACTTAAGCAACTTCACATTAAAGTTTGAATGAGATATTAATGAAATTTGAAAAATATGTAGGAATAGAATTTGTAGAAAATTAAATGTAGTTTCTAAGTTGCTATTTGTTGTGCCTTTTCACAACATGCCCCAATTTTTTGCTTTTAGCAAAATGAAAACCCCCTCTTTTTGTGATGTTTTAGTTTTCCTTGCAGTGTTCATAAGCTCCTCCAAGTCCTTTAGGTCTCAAAATCGGTTATCTCAATGGTCAAATTTCACCATAAGCGGAAAGATCCTTAAAAATTAAGCCCATGTTCCTTTGAAATTTCTTCATAATTCATCAAAATAATAAATTTATTCACTTGCGAGGTTCCCAACTCTAATTGATGCAAGGCCACTTCACCAAACCTTTTTTATAATATCTAGTTCAATTAAGAAAGTTTGCAAGTCTTTCTAGATATGGAAAACTTGTCTCAAAAACCATTGACCTCCTAGGGAGGCTATGTGGTTGTCTTCCTCTCTCTAGTTGTGGTGCAACCAAAACTCCCAAAACTAGTGGGGAAAGAACACATTTAAACATAAAATAAACAATATATATCATAACACAAATGTACATGGGAAAAGCCCTTTCTAAAGAAAATGAAAGGAAAAATAAATGAGCAATGGAAAGTACTAACTAATGAGCATTTTTTGAAGGAAAGAGATTACCAAAATATAGAGAAGCCAAACCAAGCACCACCAAATGCAAAGGAGACACAAGAATTTGATAAGGGCAAAAAATAAGAAAAAACCTCAATATTATGAATGGAGGTAAAATACCTAAGAATGATAAAAAAAGAGAGAGAGCACTTAAGCCTTAAGCTTGCTTGCTTGAAAGAAGAATGAGAGGAGAGGCACCTCAATATATAGAGGTGAGAAGAGGAGTTAGAATTAGAAAGTAACTCTCTACTCAATGAATGCCACCATTCATCTATGTGTCTGCAAGTTGTCAAGAACCTCTTAAGGAGGTGGCTACAAATAAATAATTACAATTAAATAATAACCTTTACCAAGTAAAGATTAATCTTCTAACATCCCCCCTTAATCTTTACTTAGGGAGTTTATATCAAACCCTTCAATGGGTTGTAATCCTAGATTTTTATGATGAAAGAGAAATTTATCTTTACAAAGAGCTTTGGTGAGAATATGTGCCACTTGATCTTCCCCTTTAAAATACAAAAGAGAAATTTTCTTGTCTTCAATTTTCTCTCTAATGAAGTGATGTTGAAGAGCAATGTGCTTGGTCCTTGCATGAAAAATTGGATTCTTGGCCAAAGCAATAGCACTTTGATTATCACAATACAAAGTAGGATCCTTTTGAGGTAGACCCAAGTCTTCGAGTAATCTTCTTAACCATAGTTCTTCTTTGGATGCATTTGTACAACCTTTATATTCAACTTATGTAGAACAAAGAGAAGTAGATTGTTGTTTCTTACTATTCCATGAGATTGCACCTGATCAAACAAAGAAACAATAAGCACAAGTGGATATCTCATCATTGGGACCACTTCCTAAATCTAAATCAGTACAACCCTTTAAAGAAAAATCACAATTTACATCATAAAAGAGACCGAGATAAAGAGTGCCTTTAACATATCTTAAAATTCTTTTTGCAACTTTAAAATGATTTTTTTGTGGTTTAGACATAAATCTATAAACTAAACAAAATATTAGGTCTATTAAGAGTTAAACAATTCAAACTACCAACTAATTGTCTATACAAAGTAGGATCAACAAAAGGAGTTTCCATATCAACCAATAATTCAGTTCCTAATTCACAAGGAGTAGAAACACACTTTGCATCATTCATTTTAAATCTATCTAAGAGATCTTGAGCATATTTTTGTTGAGAAAGAAAATTACCTTTAGGTGTTTGCAAAAGTTGCATATCCAAAAAATAATGTAATAGGCCTAAATCAGTCATTTGAAATTGTTGATTGAGTTGAGACTTAACATCACTAATCAAATTTTTAGAACTAGAAGTGATAATTAAATCATCAACATATAAAATAATAATCACAATATCATTTTCGCTATGCTTAATATATAATTTTGGATCATTTTTACTTCTAATGAAACCTTGAGATAGAAAGAAAGCATTGATTTTTTAATACCATTCTCTAGGAGATTGTTTTAAACCATAAATTGATTTCTTCAATTTGCAAACAAGATGTTCATTGCCTTCCTTAATCAAACCCAAAGTTTGAGACATATAAATTTCTTCATGTAAATCACCATTTAAAAATGCATTTTTAACATCCATTTGATGAATAGGCCAATGAATATGAGAAGCTAAAGTAAGAACTATATTAATAGTTGGCATCTTAGCTACTAGAGCAAATGTTTGATTATAATCTAAGCCTTCAACTTGAGAGAAGCCCCTAGCAACTAATCTAGCTTTAAACTTGCTAACTTCATTATTTGCATTAACCTTAGTTTTATACAACCATTTGCATGAAACAAGATTCTTACCATGAGGTAAAGGAACTAAATCCCAAGTTTTTATTAGCAATTAAAGTATCATATTCTTCTTGCGTAGCCTTTTTCCAATGAGGTTAATCTTTAGCTTGTTCGTAAGTTTGAGGATCATTTGAATACATAATGTTAGACATCAAAGCGTAATTACAATATTTTTCCTTCCTAGTTTTAGATTGATACATTCTAGCTAAAATATCCTCACTTTCTTGCATAAGTTTTTAAAACCATTTAGGCTTTCTTTTAGATGTAGAAGTATCATCACTAGAAGAAGAATCATGAGGAGAAATTTCAAAATTTCCATCATCACTATCACTACAAGTAAGAGATACATTAGGAGGGTTAAGAGAAGATTCAACTTGAGAATTATCCTCCACAACAATAACCTTAATTTGAGAAGATTCAATATCATGCATTTTAGAACAATCATGAACACCATTTTCAGCAATGCATACATCTCTAGCAACTTTAAATTTGTTAGTAAGAGGATTATAAACTCCATAAAATTTAGAATGTTCATCATAACTAACAAAAATATGATAAGAAGATTTAGGATCTAATTTTTGCCTCTTTTGTTTAGGTTTGTGAACCTAAGCAATTCAGCCAAAAATCCTTAAATGCTTAAGATTGGGATTCCTACCAAACCAAGCTTCTTCAAGAGTTATATCCTTTAAAGCTTTAGTAGAAATCATATTAATAATGTAAGTAGCACAAAACATAGCTTGTGCCAAAAATTTATAAGACATATTTTTAGCATGTAACATACATCTAACCATTTCAACAATAGTTCTATGCTTCCTTTCCGCTACACCATTTTGTTGAGGTGTATAGGGAATAGTTAGCTCATGCTTAATACCAAATGATTTCAAATAACTATTAAAATAATTGTTCGTATATTCTTTAACATTATCAATTCTAAGAATTTTAAGTTTAAAACCAGATTGTCTTTCAACAAATTTATGAAATTTAGAAAATATATCAAGAACTTGATCCTTACTATGAAGAAAATAGATCAAAGTTATTTTAGAATAATCATCAACAAAAGTAAGTGCATACATTGATCCTTGGATGGAGTTATTCTCCATGGGTCCCAAAAGGTCACTATGGACTAGGTGCAACTTATGATTTGCCCTCTATGATTGACCTTGTGGAAAGGGCTCCCTATGCATCTTACCACTCATGCATCTTGTGCATACAATTTTAGATGGAACAATACTAGGCAATCCATCTACCACATTATTTTTTTGCATCAAGGAAATATTGTTAGCATTAATATGACCAAGTCTTTCATGCCAAACATTAAAATCAATGGTAGATATTAAAGAGCATCTAGATTGAGAAAACTCATAAAATTTGAACAAATTATCATTGTCTAATTTAGCATTAGCAATGACCTTGTTTTGTTTTAGATCTATAACATAGCACATATCTTTGTAAAATTTCATTTTATAATCTTGACAAAGCTTAGCAACTGAAAGCAAATTAGTCTTTAATTCAGGAACATATAAAACATCATGCAATTTACCATTAGGAACATTCACATCTCCAATTGCTTCTAATCTACAAGTATGATTATTAGCAAGTTGAAGAGGAACATTAGACATATCAGGTTGCATAGACTCAAAAAAAAATTATGTGAAGTAACATGTTGAGATGCACCTGAATCAATAACCCATTCAAGAGGTTGAGAAACATTAAAACTACAAGTAAAAGCATGTCTAGATCGATTTGCATTGTTATGAAACTTATGATTATTAAGTTTATTTTGTTGTTGATTATTTTGCTTCATAGGGATCTTATTAGGTTTATTTTGTTGTTGATTATTTTGCTTCATAGGTATTTTCTCATTTTTCCTCTTAAAACAAGTATTTTGCCAATGACCATCCTTATTACAATAAGTGCAATGAGGTCTCTTAGAAGAGTTAAACTTTCTAGGATCATTGTCATTATTATAATGAGGTTTAGTATTATAATGTTGTTTAGAATTATGCTTAAAATTTTGCTTTTGATTAGACAAAAAGGCATGTTTATTAGACTTGAGATTGCCAAACTGAATTAACTTAGCTTTTTCTTGTCTTAATAAATTGCAAAAAATATCATAAGTTAATTGAGTAACTAAAGAAGGAATAGCTAATTGAGCATGAATATTAGTAATAAACTGCTGAAATTTCCTAAGAAGACATTTTTTAAGAATAAGATGGATTAACCTAAGATCTAATTTTACTCCTAAACCAATGCAATTGACTATTCAAAGCATCAAATTTTAATAGAAAATCATCCATAGATTTGAAATCAGAATACCTTAGATCTTCAAATTGATCTTGAAGTTGATTTTTTCTAGATTCATTTGAGCTATCATAAATAACCTTGAGTTTGTGGACCACGCTTCATAGGCTTTTGTACATGTCCCAATGTGAACATATAGTTCGGGTGACATGGAAATACCTATGAGGCCAAGGGCTTCCTCATTTTTAAGCCTCCATTTTTTATCATCTTTGGATGCAGACAGTTTGGGTTCTAATTTGGGTTTTGTAGCAACATCCAAAAGATATTTAAAATGAAAAATAAAAGAGATGAGTTTTCCAAGAATGATAGTTAGAAGAATTCAAATTAATTTCAAGAATTAAAGTTGACATTGTAAATAAATTTAAGTGCACAAAAAACTTTACTAAAATAAATACTTTACAACTTGAGAAAGGAAATAACACTAATTAAAAAGAAAAATATAGCCCTCTTTAAATAATTTTAAGCTCTTGAAAAAAAAAATTAAAAATGTTCTTTAAAATTGAATTATATTGCTTAAAAAAATAATAAATATTCAATAATCAGATGGTTTTCGTTGCACCAAAAGATCAACCTATTAATTCCTCATACAACCGCCAGAGTTAATGAATCCACGAGATGTGGTTAAGCCATGTCACAAACCCGGGTGTTGCATTGCACAGCTCACAAGGAGACCAAGGGCACACACCTTGCAACAATCCCCCCTACGCAAGTGAGGGGTTTGAACCCGTGACCGAGGCTCTAATACCATGAAAGGAAAAATAAATGAGCAATGGAAAGTACTAACTAATGAGCATTTCTTGAAGGAAGGAGATTACCAAGATATATAGAAGCCAAACCAAGCACCACCAAATGCAAAAGAGACACAAAAATTTGATAAGGGGAAAAAACAAGAAAAAAACCCCAATATTATGAATGGAGGAAAAATGTCTAAGAATGATACAAAGGGGGAGAGAGAGAGAGAGAGAGAGAACTTAAGCCTTAAGCTTGTTTTCCTAAACGGAGAATGAGAAGAGAGGCACCTCAATATATAGAGGTGAGAAGAGGAGTTAGAATTAGAAAGTAACTCCCAACTCAATGAATGCCACCATTCATCTATGTGTGCAAGTTGTCAAGAACCTCTTAAGGAGGTGGCTACAAATAAATAATTACAATTAAATAATAACCTTTACCAAGTAAAGATTAATCTTCTAACAGAAAAATTCTACACTCTAAAATAGCCTAATGTATCATTCAATAAACAATAATTAGAATCCACTTGCAAAGAAATTCTTAACAAGAGTGTTACCAACCAAAGATTTGGAGGAATTCTAACAACATAACATTTACAAAACTCACACAATTTCCATCTCAAGCACCTAATATATAAGAGATACAACGAAACCATCATATGGTAGTTAGAATAGCATGATTTAAAACTACCCAAAATAATCCACAATCAAAGATTTCTTATGATGTGTGATAACATGCATCATATGTTGGTCAACAAGTGTAACTCCCCTTTATAGCCCTTTTATGCATCTAACAACCTTTTACATTTCCTATGCAAACTTTCAGATGGCATAACTTATTATCCTATGGGTTGATTGGGATTTTTTAATAGTTGCTAAGCTCAAAGATATCTACGCAACAAGCACCCACATAGGTAATTTCGAACAATCAAGAATATTTATGTTGGTCAAAAACCAACTCTATAACCCAAAAATTGAGTTTTTTATATTTTATATCTAAAAATCATGCTTTTTGTAAAATATTAGCATTAGGAGCAAGGTTGAAACACCTTTCCCAAAAATTCCTACAACATGAATTTATAGTTTGGGGAAAGATGGTCTAAGGACATTTCCTCAAAGTCCAACTCTTGCAATGTAGAAAACCTATTTTGTTCAAAGTTAATAAAGTGTTCAAACGAAGGCACTAAATTGCACATGCCTTTTCTCAAGAACATATTCTCCTTCAGCCTCCTAGGGAGGGCTACATGATTGTCTTCCTCCCTCTAATTGTGGTGCAATCAAAACTCCCAAAACTAGTGGGGAAAGAACACTTACTAGAAGGGGAGCTTTTGAGAATCCAAACTTATAATCCTCTTTGAAGGATTCAATGAAGGGACAAGAAAGAGTTGGCTATAATTTAACCACATTCTTTACTTTGAATCAAGAGGACCATTTAGGATTTATTGATTTGTCACTAACCTAAGTTTGTATGGGACATGTTAATCTGGTCTTGGTAACCACATCATTACTAAGTCCACTAGGATTGGACTAAGAGATTATTTGAACCCATTACAACCATTTTTACAATTTCTAACATTATATCACCCATAGTTGGTTTCCCTTGCCTCAATAGCTAGGTTGGAGGTTGGTTTGGGCTTGTATGTGTAATATCCCTTGTCCTCCTTGCCCTAGATTTTGCTTATTGATTAGGGTTAGGGTTTATTCCTCTTGTCAATTGGACTACTCTTTAATGATGTATTTTTGGTTGAAACCTGCATTCACCACATGCACAATATTCCCACACATACACATATCTATTAGCATTAGCATCATGGCATCCATTTATAGAATCATCGCAAATGAAACTATTATGAACTAGGAGGAGCAACATGGATGGATCCGTCTGAAGCCACTTGTCATGCCTAAGAGGTTGTATACCACAACTCTCCCTGCTAGCGACTTGTACCTGCTTTCTCCAACCATGCAACAACCTTAGAAGACACTTCGCCTACTGGTGGAAGCAACGGAGCTCACAAGTGGTCTAGGAACTACCACCCCTCCATGGCCCATCCCTTTCTTGGTCCAAGTGGACTTGAGTGGGATCCCTACTCATCCATGGCCCATCCTTGCCTTTGGACTAGGCGGATCTTAAATGGAATCTACACTCATCCATGGCTCGTCCTTGCATTAGGATTGGGTGGGTCTTAAGTGGAGTTTCTATGCTTGCACCACTTTCTTAGGCCCTTCCTCCCAAGCAGGGTTTCAAACACATAGGCATAAAGCAAGTATAACATATCATTGTTTCTTCAAGACACATCAAGATCCACTCCTAGAATAATGAAGATAAAAGTCATGTAGATCATCTTACTTATAATTAGATTGTTATTGAGACATACATTCAAATTGTAATGATAAAGAAACATCTACACATGCAGATTATTAGACTTATTACAATCTCTTAAATCAGATGACACAAGTTTGAAATGCATCACTGGCAAGAAGATGACAATGAACAAATATATAGATATGTTGAATGCAATCAAGAAAATTCAGAAATCAGAGTTAGAAATAACCAGATTGCACCTAAATCAATATACTTACATATTAGATTGTTTGCTAGAAAATAACTGTAAATGGTGCATACATATTTTATTTTTCTATTATGTCAGATCAAATTATACAAAGGTCAGACCATAGATTTATCAACAGTTATGTGCAGGTAATCAAACTGAGTATATTCTCTAGACAATTCAATAATCAGATTTGCATAATGAAGACAGATCAATTTGCACATATACAATTTAAGTGGTTTAATAGTTAGAGCAGATCGCATTATGCAGATAGTATGAAATCATTAATACACATATGAACCAGCAATTACATAATTTCAAAACACCTACTGCTTTAACTGATTAAAGGATCCTAGACTTAAAAACCCAAAATGTTAATGGCTAAGTGAATGTTTCACCTGAAATCATGGCTTGGTTTTCTTCCCTTTGTTAGCGTTGATTTTTCCTTCCCTTTTTCCCACCTGACTAGCTTCACTTCATCTATATCTATGGTTGTGAAATGATCACACCCTTCTATTCTTGGATCATGTCCTTTCTATTGGAGACACACCATCATTTTGAATGATAGCAATTAAGATAATTAGCATACATTATGTCATTCTCTCTAAAGTTAGTGATTACTTTTAAAAGACAATTAACATATGTTAATATTGTCTTTTCTATATCGATTTCAAATATTCCTATAATGCCTTCGATGAGGATAGTGACAGCAATCCTTTGAGGGGACATGATAGTCCTCCCCTCCCAATTTGCTTGCCCTCAAGAAATTTTAGGTTCAGGTGATTGAAGATTTCTTCATTTTCCCATGTGGCATCTTCTAGTAAGCCTTTCCATTTTATCAAGAATTCTGGGATATTCTTGTTCCTTAATCACTTCTCCCGCATATTGAGGATTGCTTCTAACTCGAGGATTAGTTTTCCCTCTTCATCAAGTGGGGGAAGCTCTAAACAAGGGGTCACTTGTTGACCCAATACTTTCTTCAACCTTGACACGTGAAAGACGTGAATGTAGTTGTCCTCAATAACTCTAATTCATAGGCTACCTCACCAATCTTCCTTGAAATCTTGTAAGTCCCATGAAATCAGGGTTTAAGTTTTTCTGCTCCATTTGATTTGATGGATGATTGCTTGTACGGTTGTAACCATAGGAATACTAGTTCTCCAACTTCAAAGGTTCTTTCAGTACAGTTCTGATTCTTTCAGTACAGTTCTGATCAACATAGATCTTTTGCTGATTTTGTGCTTGATGCAAATTGTCCTTGAGGGTGTTCATGATGTCCATGTTATGTTGCACAAAATATTTTTCCCTTGGTACTTGGCTATCTTGTGAAATCAAGCTTTTGAAGGTGGTGGGTTCATAACCATATAATGCTTTGAATGGACTCATTTTGATGGACATGTGGTGTGTAGTATTGTAGCAATATTCACCTAGATGCAACCATTTATCCCATGCACTATGTTGGCTTGTGACATAGTTCCTCAAATAGCCTTCTATCCACTTGTTTATGATTTTGACCTATGCATCCATTTGGGGGTGGTAACTAGTACTAGGTGTGAGATTAGTCCCTGCCAATCAGAATAGCTCTTGCCAAAATTGGCTCAAGAACTAACTGTCCCGATCACTGACTATATTCCTTGGAAGACCATGTAGTCTAAATATCTCTTTGAAGAAAACTTTAGCCACTTGGGGTGCCCTATATTATGTGGATATAGCGAAGAAGTGGGCATACTTGGTGAGCCGATCAACAACCACATATATGCAATCCTTCCCTTGAGTTTTGGGTAGTCCTATAATAAATTCCATGGAGATACTCTCCCACTTTTGATTGGGAATTGGCAAGGGTTGTAGAAGTCTGACGGGATGGCTTTGTTCAACTTCATTTCTTTGGCAGGCCATGCATTCTTGTACGTGTTTTAACACATCCTTTTTGAGGCCTTTCCAGGAATATATCTCCCTTACCTGTCTGTAGGTTTGATAGTATCCTTGGTGTCCCGCTAATGGGTTGTCATGGTATTCTTTAAAAAATCTTCTCCTTCATCTTTGAGTTGGGCACTAGGAATATCCTATTTTTATATAGGATGAGTTCTACCACTTTATACTCTTCATCGAGTAGATGTCCTTCCAGGATTCCATTGGCTTGGGGATCTTTGGCATATTCTGCAATGATGTCACTCTTCTATTCTGTGACTATACTAGTTATTGTTTCCAAGTAGGGTCATTTGGATAGGGCATCTGCCACCACATCATTTTTTCCTTTCATGTATTCAATATCAAAGTCATATGCTTGTATCCTGCTCACCCACTTTTGTTGTCTATCATTTAATTCCTTTTGATTTATGAAGTATCTTATGTTGTTATGATATGTTTCAACATTGAACCTTGTGCACACTAGGTATTGGCGAAACTTTGTTGAGACATGCATTATAGCTAGCATCTCTTTATCATAGATGGGATAGTGCCTCTCAGTTTCAGTGAGCTTATGAATTTTGAGTGCAATAGGATGCTTGTTTTGCATAAGGATTGCACCAATCCCTTCCCTGGATGCATCACATTGTAATTCAAAAGGTAGGGTGAAGTCAGGGATGGCTAAAACTGGGCATGAACTCATAGCTTCTTTTAGCTTTTCGAAGGCTTGTTGAATCGTTTCATTCCATAAAAAGGCTCCCTTTTTGGTTAGATCTGTGAATGGGGCAGAAATTTCAGAAAACCCCTTCATGAAACATCTATAATAACTACATAAGCCTACAAAGCCTCTTAGTTGTGTTAGGCTTTTGGGTTTGGGCAATTCCTTAAGTGCTGCAATCTTTTCTACATCTGCATTTACCCCTTGGACATTGATCTTGTGGCCTAAGTGTAGTATCTCTTCCATGCCAAACTCACATTTTGATGCTTTGACATACAAAGACTCATGTTCTAGAATCTTAAGGGTCTCCTCAATATGTGTGAGGTGTTCTTCCCATGTGTTAGTATAGATAAGGATGTCATCAAAGAATATGAGGAATCTTCTCAATTGTTTGTGGAATATGTGGTTCATGCATGATTGAAAGGTTGATGGGGCGTTTGTGATTATGAAGGGTAGAACTAAGAATTCAAAATGCCCATAGTGGCATCGGAAAGCAGTTTTAGGTGTGTCTTCTTTCCTCATCCTTATTTGGTGATATCTCGATCACAAATCAATTTTGGAAAAGAACCTTGTTTCGTGGAGTTCATCAATTCAAGGGGATCAAGTAGCGGTTTTTGATGGTTTTCTTTTTTAGGGCCCTATAATCTATGCACATTCTCATAGTGCCATCTTTCTTCTTGAATAGGAATATCGATGATGCAAAGGGACTAGAGCTAGGTTGAATGTGTCTCATGTCTAATAGTTCTTTAATGGTATTTTCAATATCTTCTTTGAACTTATGAGGATGGTGGTATGAAGTGGTTATGACTAGCTTTGCTCGCTCTTCCAATTCTATGGTATGCTCAAATCCTCTCTTAGGTGGTAACCCTAGGGGGATATCTTCAAACACTTTCCTATATTCCCTTACAATGGGTTGGATGTCAATGTGGATTGCCTTTCCCTAGGAGGAGTTTTTGTCAAGGATCATACATTGTACAACCTTTTCTCCTTGCCCACGTCTAAAAATCCTCTCCATTCTTTTGCTTGAAATTACCTTTGGGGCTCCATCAGGTAGACCTTTTAAGGTGACTTTTTGTCCTTCATGTTGGAAATGGATTGTTAGGTTTGGGAGGTCAAACATAAAACATCCTAGGGAATATATCCAAGGAGTTCCCATAATTACATCAGCATCTAAGGGTGCCACATAGAAGTCTTCTTTGATGGGATGCTTCCCTACAGTGATTTTCAATTGGGGGACTATTTTTTTGCATTGGACCCTAGCTTCGATGGTAGTGGCTACTTCAAACCCTTTAAAATTTATGCTTTCCAATTTCCTTTGTGTCACTAGTCTTTTGTCAATAAAATTGTGGGATGCCCCACTATCCACGAGTGTGATGACCTTATGCCCCTTGAGGGTGCTCTTAATCCGGAATGGGAAATGTTTGGAAGCCTAGGAGATAGTGGCTAGAGTTGCATGATCTTCATCTTCATATCTTTCCCTTTTGTTGGGGTTTCCTTCACTTTCTTCGTTGGGGGTTGTTTCTATCTTGTGGGCTTAGCCTTTACATTTATGATCACATCCCCATGGCCCATGGCATGTGAAACATAACCCATTCCTTTTTAAATCTTCCATTGCTTGACACATATGACCCTGATCTCGCTTCCCATTACAGTAAGAACATGTCCTTAGTGAATTTTCCCTTTTTGACCTTTCCTCTCTGTGAGGGAGTTTGGAAGGTGCAGTAAGGTTTTGGTTTTGTCTCTTGGTAGGTTATCCTCAAATTTCATGGCCTTTTGAATTGCTTCATCTAAGTGGGTGGGTTCTAATGCACTTACCATACTTTTGACTAATCCCTTCAATCCTTCCATGAACAAGTAGGTGAGTCTCTCTTAAGAGATTTTAGGCGCCATGATAGCTAGTTTCTAGAATTTAGTGGCATAGTTCTCTATAGTTCCATGTTGTCTTATTTGGGTAAGTTCTTTAAAGTACCACTTGGTATTTTTTCGGTCAAGTCTTTTGATTAGCTTTTGGGTGAAATCATCATAGGTGGTTATGTGTTGATGGCCTTGGGTAATGAGACTATGGTGCCACCATTCATGGGCCATCCTTGTTAGATGTAGCATGGAAAACTTAATGGCATTTTCTTTTGTCATTGGGCTTAGTGATGGATACATGCAACTTTTGGACCCATGAGCGTGTCGTGGTTTTTCCGTCTCCATCGAAATTAGGGAGGGTTAGCTTACTCACTCTATTCTTGAGGTCTTTGTCATGTAGGCTCTTCCTTTCCTTCCTAGGGGCGGTTCTTACTTTGGCATCACAATAATCTTTAAAAGGGATAGTTCTCCTAATTTTGGGATCAAGTCTATAGTATGTTGTTGCGATCTCATCCACATTATATGTGGGGGGTTCGTTTGCCTCCCCTTCTTCCATGTGCTCTCCCCTAGGTAAGAAGGGAGGTCTTGTGGGTCTAGAGTTGGTTGATTTGGGGGAGATGGGGTTATTGTTCTCATAATGATTAGAATATGTCTCCCTTTCGTTATTATTATTCAATTTTTGGATGGCTTGGAGGAGAAGTTGTGTGCTTTTCTCATTTTGGTCTATGAGTGCTTGGGTGGTTGTTTCGTTCCTTTCATTTTGGTCCATGAGTGCTTGGGTGGTTTGTTCCATGAATGTTCTCCTTTTGTTGCTCATTTGTTCACTCATGGTGTTGTTTTGAGTGTTGTTCTTTCTAGGGTACCTTCTATGGTAATTTTGCATTAGCTAGTGCTCTGATACCATTGTAATTTTCCTTGTCCTATCTTGCCCTAGATTTCGCTTATTGGTTAGGGTTAGGATTTTTTTCCTCTTGTCAATTGGACTACTCTTTAATGAAGTATTCCTAGCTGAAACCTGCATTCACCACATGAACAATATTGCCACACATACACATATTTGTTACCATTAGCATCATGGCATCCATTTATAGAATCATCACAAATGCAACTATTATGAACTAGGAGGAGCAACATGGATGGATCCACCCGAAGCCACTTGCCATGCCTAAGAGATTGCATACCACCTCTCCCTACTAGCGACTTGTACCTACTTTCTCCAACCATGTCACAACCTCATAAGACACTTCACCTACTGGTGGAAGCAGCGGAGCTCACAAGTGGTCTAGGCACTACCACCCCTCCATGGCCCATCCCTTTCTTGGTCCGAGCGGACTTGAGTGAGACTCCTACTCATCCATGGCCCATCCTTGCCTTTGGACTGGGTGGATCTTAAATGGAATTTCCACTCATCCATGGCACATCCTTGCATTTGGATTGGGCAGATCTTAAGTGGGGTTTCTATGCTTGCACCACTTTCTTAGGCCCTTCCTCCCGAGCAGGGTTTCAAACACACAAGCATAAAGCAAATATAACATATCATTGTTTTTTCAAGACACATCAAGATCCACTCCTAGAATACTGAAGATAAAAGCTATGTAGATCATCTTACTTTTAATCAAATTGTTATTGAGACAATAGCATGCATGCAGACTGCAATGATAAAGAAACGTCTACACACACAGATTATTAAACTTATTACAATCTCTTAAATCAGATGACACATGTTTGAAATGCATTTACTGGTAAGAAGATGACAATGAACAGATAGATAGATATGTTGAATGCAATCAAGCAGATTCGGAAATCAGAGTTAGAAATAACCAGATTGCACCTAAATCAATATACTTACATATCAGATTGTTTGCTAGAAAATAACTGTAAATGGTGCATACATATTTTAGTTTGCTATTATGTCAGATCGAATTATACAAAGGTCAGACCACAGATTTATCAACAGTTCTATGCAGGTAATCAAACTGAGTATATTCTCTAGACAATTCGATAATCAGATTTCCATAATGAAGACAGATCAGGTATGAAATCATTAATGCACATATGAACCAGCAATTACATAATTTCAAAACACCTACCACTTTAACTGATTAAAGGATCCTAGACTTAGAAACCCAAAATGTTAATGGCTAAGTGAATGTTTCACCTGAAATCATGACTTGGTTTTCTTCCCTCTGTTAGTGTTGATTTTTCCTTCCCTTTTTCCCACCTACGGTCTACCAGCTCTGAGAACGATGGGACCCATCCAATAGACCACCTTCCGTAAATCTGTGCAACATATAACGCAGCCCTGACATTTTTTATTTTTGAGCCCACAGTACAGCGGTTTCTAGCAGTAAAAAGAATTTTTTATATATTTTGTTTAATACATTTAAAAAATATTTAATAAATTATTTATAAAATATTAATAATATAAAACAATTTTTTTAATATATTAAACAAATATATATAAATTCTTTAATATTTTTTATTAGAGATTTTAATGGTGTATTAATAAAATATATATAGTAAAAATATATATTATTAAATAATTTTTTTAAAAATAAAATAAAATAATATTTAGTAAATACAAATAAATTAATTTTGAAGTAAAATAAAATAATTCTTTAACATATAAAAAATAATTTTATTATATAAAACACAAATTAAATATTGTTTTTTATTGTAAATTAGTTGTATTGTTTGTTATTGTTTAAATTATGATGTCATTGGTTTTTATTTTACGAGTATAAATAAGGTTCTTATTTAGATAATGCATAAATAATAATGTGATCATCTTAGATCTAAAACATAAATCAAAAGGTATAGATATATAATTTTCAAAATTACATCTATATTTGATCTTTAATCAAAACATAAACTAATATAATTAATTAAAACTATTAAGTATCTTTAATATATAATAAATTATGTGTTTGTATGTATATATGTTATAGATAATATTTTAATATATATTAAAATTTAAGATATATTTTTTTAAATCTTCGAAGTATTGATTAATTGATTGAGCCAAATCAAGTCTAAATAGAATATAAAAATAAAAATAAAAGTACATCAATAACTGTTAATATTTTAAATCAATATTTAATTTGTGTTTTGTATTGAATTGTTAAAAAAAAGTCTATTGAAGTGTAAATAAAATGCTTTCTTTTCAATTTTACTTTTAATTAGTGATTTTAAAAATTAAAAAAATTATAGATATATATTTTTATTTAAAAACATTTTATTTGGATTATGTAATTAAATTATTAAGTGTAGTTTATTTGTATTATATATTGAATTGAATCTTAATATTAAATGTATAGGAAAATGGTTAAAAAATTACATATTTTTCAAAAAATATATATAGTATGTAATATAAAATACAAATTATATAATTCTTATAATATTTATATTATTATTTATTGAATATTTTATAGAATTTAAACTAAAAAATTGATTAAAAATTGATTTTATTAATATAAATATATCTAATATAAATTTTGAGTTAGTATATTTATTAAAAAAAAGATTTCATTACATTTTTTATATAATAAAATTATTTTTTATATGTTAAAGAATTATTTTATTTTACTTCAAAATTAATTTATTTGTATTTACTAAATATTATTTTATTTTATTTTTTAAAAAATTATTTAATAATATTTTTTTTAATATATATATTTTATTAATACACCATTAAAATCTCTAATAAAAAATATTAAAGAATTTATATATATTTGTTTAATATATTAAAAAAATGTTTTATATTATTAATATTTTTTAAATATATTAAACAAAATATATAAAAAAATTATCTTTACTGCTAGAAACCATGTACTGTGGGCTCGAAAATCAAAAATGTCAGGGCTGCATTATATGCTGCACGGATTTACGGAAGGCAGGCTATTGGATGGGTCCCATCGTTCTGACCGCTGACAGACCGTTCGAAGCAGGCAGGGCAAGACGATATCGGATGGGTTTTGTATGCTGCATAGCCTGCTCCGCCTGCTCCGAGAAGTCTTTAGTTAAATTTTAAATCATCCAAGTTAACCCCATGTGAACATGTAAAATGTTTATCCAACAACAAAGCATGCTTTTAAATGGCACACGACCAACAAGATAACCAATGAGCATAAACTACTCAAGCCATTTTCAAGCATTATCAAAATCATGTATCGAAAGAACATAGTGGTTTAGCAAAAGACAGCTCAAGGAACACTTGGGTACAAACTTTAAGATGAGCACCATTAAAAAGATCTGCCCTAAGGGAAAGAAGCCCTCAAAACTCCCACAATAAATACAGGCAAGATTATAAGATCCTGCTACCCTACTGCAAGCAATATGAAAATAGAAGCAAGTGGTAGAAGCGTGCAATCCAAAACTAGCCTCTCGCTCACTCTCTAGAACTCTCCTCTTCAAATCAACCTTTGTATAATCCTCAAGATCTTGTGATCATAGCATATGCAATATATCATTACCTACGGTTCTTACTTCTACTAAAAGAAAAACAATCAAATTTGAAGCATGTGTTGCTTAGGAGTTCATACAATTGAGACCCATTCATCATGCAGAGTTGGATTTGGACCTCAATGCCAAAACAGATATACAACACTCGACCATAGAATAAGATCAAACAAGGATCTTCAAGCTCCCACAATCCATAAATATTATTAGAAAGCAAGGTTCAAGAAATAAATTTGTCACTCATAAGACCGAATGAAGTATGCAATTTCTTCCCTAAATCTTGCTTTCTAATAATCAATTATGTTCAAGTACTGCAATAAGTTAGATTATACATTCATCTTCGCACCTTGTGAAAATTGCATTGAAGATCAGCTGAGAAATCACAATAAAGACACTGAAGACAAATCATAATAAAAGGCAAGCATGATAAGAACTCCATACACAAATTATGCAAAAACAATATAAATAATCCAACAGATGCAGAATTGAGGTCCACATTCTTTTAAAGGGTGGTGTTCCACAACGATGCAAAATACTTCGTTAAAAATTGCCATAAGACCAAAGCCATAGCAACTTTTGGAAAATAGAAACAACAAACATGAACGTTGCTTTTTGAGGTACTGAATCCCTTAATGTCAGTGTTTTTCAATAATTAGTGAAATAATAGCATTTTAAAACTGTTATACTCTATTTACTCTACAACTGGCATCTAATTTAACAGCTATCTCTAGGCACTTATTTATCCTAAACTCTTATGACGTGCAGGAGTTTTTCATGTTCACCTCTTACTTTCAGTGTCATAAAATAAAGAAACTGCTACCAGGCAGTAAATTATTTTACAAGCTAAATATAGCACTAAAGAAAGGAGAAAATTAGGCATGGGGTTCTTCAAAAAAAGTTTGGACAAACACAGCTCCACATTATCATGGCAACCCTTGCAATAAAATGTACATTTGCATCTTCCAAGGAAGACAATCAAAGCAAATAGTTACCCTTTCATGATTTTATGAATCCTCACAAGGATTGAGTATGAGTCTAAATTCATGTACACTACAAACATGCGATCATATTTGAACAATGATTGATAAAGGTTAAAGAGCTTTCTTTCAGTGTTAAAAGAATCGTGTATTTCCAGAGCTACAGTATTCTCAGATATTTGCATCTGAGAAAATTAAATTAGAATTCTTAGAAACTAATTTACATTTCGCAAATTGCCATTCCCAAGCTCAAGAAGTACATCAAGGATGGCAGTAATTAAGCCAGAGTGATCAAAGGCTAGTTAAGCCTTCACACTTAAGGCTAGAAGTACAAAACTTTCTATACACTCTGAAGACTTAAGGCTGTGTTATGTATGTCAATGAATTCATTGTCAACCTCTGGAGCTAAGGAATGCACTGCTTGAACTGACTCGGATAACCTACAGAGAAGGTTTATTAATGCAATAACTTCATTTCTGTGCAGCTGTAGCTGTACCTGTTATTTTGCAAACATAAAACACACAAGAAAAATCACTGAATACTTTGATATAAAATCGAATCGTTTAAAATACAAAACAAATGGTAAAAAGTCAATCAGTTAGCAAGGGCCTTATTACAGATTTCTCAGCTGCATCATTGCTATCCTCTGAGAAAAGGATCTTGAAAGCTGTTCCAAGACCAAGGATCTGGAGCTTTCCCCATAACCGACATTTTTCACATCCAACACAATCCATTAATGCACTGCATAAAACAGATAACAGAATTTGAATGAAAATGAAATTTCATGCCAATGACAACCTATGTTTAGATCACATTTTAACTGAATGGATGCTAGATCTGGAATAATGCCACCAGTTAATACAAACCTGATAGTTTTGAACTGCAACTGAACTTGGCTTTTCAACTCTCTTCCATTTTCACCCTTCCATATTTTGGCCTCATCATATGGAACCGGACAAGCTGATCGTAACCTATTATTGTTAACAAGCTGATTTACTAATGAGAATGTATTTTGGTCTTCCAATGAATTATCAGTACTGTATTCTGCCTGAGAGAGATAATCTCCTGCCTGTAGAAGGCACATCCATGTAGAAATTAGACACTATTCATTCAGGATTGTCCAGTTCTCAGGCCAAGACATTAAAGGCTTAATTTCAGCACAAACAACTAAAGCATAAAAATGAACTTACAAAAATAAGCTTAATTATATATAGCGAACTCAAAATCATCTTGAATCACATTATATTTACTTACTTTTGTCACTGCTCGAAGGACAAAAAGATATGTGAAGTACAAATTTCTGACACGGTCAGGATGTTTCAACACCCGTTCATTGAGAAGAGTTGGATTTGGTCCCCACTGAAAAACAATAATCGAGCATGTAGAATGGCATTCAAATTTGAAACTATACTAACAGAATTACAACTGATAAATTACAAGTTACCCCAAAAAATGCCAGATCAGAGCTAACTTCACAACAGAAGAGAAACTTATTTCTGAATGTGTTTACAGTTTAGGTGAACTCAAAAAAGTGAACCCGTGAAGATAACTCACCAAATTTTTGCTTTCATCAAGGAGATAATCTCGAGCAATGTGAACAGAAATAGAAGAATGCAATCCTGAAATAAGCTTGTATAATACTCGCCTCTCTGGAGAAGTGTCTCCTGGTAAATCTGCAAGTATATGAAAAACATACCAAAAAAGACATGGGAATATAAGAAATGCCAACATGAAAGCATTGACAAGATCTCAATTATAACAAAAAGTTTCTGTAAAATCTCTGACATCAAATATTTTTGTGGCATACATTATTCAAGTCATTCAAGTCTCATTTTCTCTGAGTCCCTGAGAAAAAGAATAAGAAACTCCCAAAAATCACCATTACTACTGGCTGGATCTGGGTCAAACCAGCTGGCTCCATATTTTTGGACCTGCTGGACTTGTCTGATTCTATCTGACCTTTTAGATTCCTATCGAAATTTCACCATACTTTTTGAAAATTATGGATTTCTGAATTCTTTTGACCTCTCAAATGACTTGTACTTTTTAATTCCTATGCCAAAAATACAACTAATATTTTCATGAAGAAAGTCCCAAAGAATGCAGTATCTAGATATAGATAGGTACTGCTAAATGCCAGTATGAATTTCAATAAACTTACTTTCGATGAACATCTATTAAATGGTGAAAACCTAATGATGGGCTGAAAACTTTGAAAAGTCAGATCAGAAATTATATGGACCAGATCTTTCAAAAGAAGCAGATTGTCTAATTGCACAAAATCTTGTACATGTCCTAGATTTATGTGAACCGTATAAGCTCACCTTTGAGACAATGTTTTTTGTATATTGTATCCCATATTCTTTGAGCTGATGGACCAGTGTATCCAGTGTAACGTTCAGAATTTAGCAAAAGATTCACATATGTCATCTCCGCTGCATAAACAAAATCACACAATTTTAATATCTTAAAGCATGTACATGTTACAGAGAAGTCCTAATATTACTTGTTAAGTAGTATTCAACAGTTAGTTTGCTAAATACTATTATATAGCTGTCAAATAACTGCAATGACACAAATAAATTAGAAATATTTGCATTCACCAACTCCTCATAACAGATTTAAATATACTTACAATTGTCTCTCTCATCATCATATGTCCAAGGGTTGTCTGTTTCCATCCAACCCCTAAAAGCCTTTTTATCTAGAGTTCGGTCAACAATAGCTTGGGGTTTTCCCTCTTGGCATGTTAAGTCATCAGTGGGAAGATGTCCAGCTGCTGTTTTAAAAATTTTTGGGAACTCATTGTCTGGACATTCACATACACTACAATCTCTTAGACGGCACATCCCATCATCAGGCCAGAATGGACAGTCACACCAAAGCCTTGCCTGAATACAACAACAGTAGGAAGTCACTAAAGTGCTATAAAACATCTAGTTATAAAAAGTTATCCCTAAGAAATGTACATGAGCAATGTTTTTGAGAATGAAGAGTCACACCAAAGCCATACTGAAATGATAAACTGCAATAGCCAAGACCTATTATTCTTTTTTGTTAATTAGGCATTATATGCTATAATCCAAAAGAGATTTTACAAGTCTAACAACTTTTTTGAAGCCCCAACAGCCAACAGCTGACAAAACCATCATAGTCAATACCCAAAAAACTGCATACCATATCTAGGTATGGTCAGAAAAAAAGATTGCTGTACAAGCATACCCAAACCCTGAATCCATACCTGTTCCCGTACCCAAACCAGCAACTTATATTCAACACTATCAAACAGGCCGAGATACACGGAAGCAGGAGCCTGGGCAGTAACAACACAGACCCCCACAAACCCCAAAGCAGTTGCTCACACACCCAGAATGTTTTCAAATTGGAAAGCATGGAAAACTGTGATGAGGTGCTCCAAGCAGTCAAAGTGGCCATAAATTGCATCAAAAAGGGCATTCATGAAATTCCTCAAACCATTGTTCTTAAGATTGCCACCATTTCCCACACCATTAGCACCTTTCATATCCCTATTTCCAATCATGTATGCATGGTTGATGTCCATGTGAGCTTCCTCTAGTGTCATTCTTGCAAGTTGCAACAAAATCAAGCTAAGTTGGAGAGGTTGTACAATGTCACCCAGCTGCCCATCTCACCAATTTCCCACAAAAAGGTCACCATCCACAACAGATTCTTTCTCAAGCTCCACTGATCAAAGTTGGTACATTTATCCCTCACCTCTTCCACAAGGGGCAACCAAACAACATGACACGTGTATTCATTCCTTCAATTAGACTCAATTTCACGTTATAAGTTGAGAAGTTTTTATTCATCTGGGCCCTAGAACCCATCACCGCCACCCTTCTCAAGCACAAATTTGTCTTCTTTGAATTCCACTTTAACCTCCACAAAGGTTGGGGGAGTGGATGGCATGTACATCTTACTTAGCATGATTACACATAGAAGATTGTAAATCATAGGCCTTACACTTAACAATCTTCTAGTACGTCGTAATAAGAAGGATTCTCATTCAACTAAATCAAGGACTCAGAAGTAAGGTGGGCTGTTGCATCCTTGGACTTAAATAGCAAGGGTTGGCCTCGAGCTCCAAGACTTATAAAGCCTCATGCTTGGGGTGGGGAGCAGGGGCAACTAATTAATTGGTTTTTTCCTTTTTATGCACTGTTGAAATCTATCCTATAAATTCCTATTGAAGTCAACAAACCTTCTTGCATGAGGGGATTTGACATCACCAATCTCCAAACCAACCTTCCCCTACACTCAATCATCATGTTGTGCTGCTGTTTTCTAATGTGGAGACTTAAAGTGCCAGCACTCCAAGTACCAATGTTATTAGTGCATCCCAAGGTTCACTCTTCACCCCACATACACACTCATTCGATGCTTTGTTTCCTACTAAGGATCACCTATCAAGTCAATATCTTTAATTATCCATCTCCCACCACCTTGTTCATAATGAGGGAATAAGTAACACATGTTTCATGGTTGCACACCACAAGTGACATTGATTTTCCGTATGTCAAACAGTTACCTTGTCCTCAAGCAAAAATAGGGCAAAAACTCATAAACCTTCATTTATGGCATGGCCTTTAAATAGACCTTAGACAACCTCAATATAGAGTTTTGTGTCCCTCATTATTCCTGACATGAGATAGAGAACAAGAATAGTACCTTTGGTGAAAAAATTAGTTGACTCATGAAGGTTGTTTAGAACTTTAGCCCTTTAGAAGTTAGAACAATCCAGGAAAGCAAAAGCAAAACAGGTATTTCCTTAACTGCATTTATGTGTGTCAAGAGCCTTATAAACCATCGTGGAGTTGTCTTGTTGGAAGATTCACTTAGAGATAAAGAAAAAGGTGCTTGAATTTATTTTGAAAGTAGAAAAAATGTTTTGTCAAACTTGTTACTTATTGTGTTGCTTGATGGAGAAAGCCTTAATATTCCTCCTCAGATGGTCTTCAAGAGCCACTTGTTAAAGGAGCAAGTATTTATTCAGCTGCTACGGATAAGAGCTTTTTTTCAGCAAATTCGTTGTTGTAAGCCTTGAAAATATCTTTGTGTTTTCCCATAGCCTTGCCTTTTGTCATGCCAAGAATGGTTCATCAAATCAAATTTTAGTATTTACTGTTCAACCAAGTTTTACCACATAGCAGGAAGAGGACAATCAGTCTTCTCAAGTTGAATCATGCTTCTTCTTATGTCATTGTTGATGCACTGCTCTCTTTTAAGAAAAAAACAAAGGTTTTTGTGTGTGAATTATTGAATCTATTACTGTGAGTGCAAGTGATGCATTTGCCTGCATCTAAGCTACATGATACAGAATTCATATATTCATATTTGATGATGATCCCACTCCATGACTTTGGCTTCTTCTGGGTTTCAGTTTCGGTTCATTGAATATTTGACACTATTAAATAAACCATTGAAGTGCTCTCAAGTTGTTTTGCTTCTGAGTTTGCAAAAAGCCCACCAGATTGCTTTGCTCCCAGTAACAATGTTAAAGGTAATTGTGTGAAAGATTTAGCAACCAGCTCCACCTCTTTTGTCAAAGCATTGGGTGGATAGCTTCTGCAAATTACTTTAGAGATGATATTAATCAAAATCCTTGAGTTCCCTTATAGAATATTTCCCAAGTTGAGACATTTTGCAATTTCTAGGTTTTTGATGAGACCCAAGAGTTCTGACTAATTTTTTAATTTTTTTATGTTGCCTGTTACTTTGTAATCAGTTGTTATGTGGTATACTACTATAGTCAAAATTGTTTTTAAATATTAAATGTTTTGTAACTTATATTGTAAAATGATTCCTTGGCAATATGGTTGGTACTTTTCCAGTTGTGATTTAACCATTGTTCTACAAAGTTTCAGAATGTAGAGGAGGGGATGGCGGGTTGGGCAATGGGTTCCAAGGGCAGGGGTACTATGGACCCAAACTTGGGGATGACAGAGTATGATGGCTGGCAGCACAAATATAATATGTATATACTTAATACATACATACCTATATTTATATATGCAAAACATGGGCCCCAAATAAATTTTAGTTTTTGCTTTTTAAAACCAAAGCCAGAGTGTGGGAATAGCATCCCTAGTGAGGGTCTAAGGCCAGAGCCTCTCACAAGGGTCTGGGGGCAAAGCCCCCAACAGGGTTAAGGGGCAGCACCCCTTGCAGATTGTAATATAAGGCAGGCTTGAGGGGTGGAGCCCCCACCACAGACCAAATTAAGGCCAACCACATGGACCTTCATGGCACATGCAATTTGTCATGATTTTATCATTTTGTTTACTCTATCACCAAATCTCATTGTTTATAACCAAATATTCATTCTTTAGAGAACAAACCGTGAAGATAGGGAATCCAATCTAAATGATGAGGGCTGCCCAGTTGAAGATAGGAATACTGTCATTCTTAAATTCTTTTATTTATTTTGTTCTCTGTTTTTAACTTTTTAGAACTCCTTACAGCAGTCAGCAGAAATTCACAAACATTTATGAAAAAGTTGATTACATCCACCACCAACCCACCCTCACCACTTCCTCCATTCTCTACTAAACCCAAGATGTTGCTGATGTACGAATTAAGAAATATTTGATCCCTAAGATGATCATTAAGTTAAGATAAGAGAGAGTGTTTGAGTAAACAAAAACAATAACAGTTGTTTTAATAGTCTATTTGCCTTCAATATTCTGCAAATATTCCATCTTTCTTCCAAGGTCAACAATTTGTACATGCCCTTGTGTTTTCTATATGTTCAAAGCTTTGACACAAATCAAGAATCATTGTCATGACATACAGAAACTTTGTTCCACATGGGGACTTCCTAGCACCCCCAGGATGCTTCAAGGAAGCCCAAGTGTCCCCTAATTGTCCCAGAGATGTCAAGGAGCTTCCCCACCACCACCTACAAGGGGGACCGTCCATCCTCTTCCAAGGTCAACCATTGGTGCATGCTATCATGTTGTATGTCTATTCAAAGTTTGACACAAATCAAAATCGTTATCATGACATAGAGAAACTTTGTTCTGCAAGGGGACTCCCCAAGATCCTCAAGATGCTTTAAGGACACGTCCTTGGTTGTCCCGAAGACATCAAGGAGCCCCCCCAACATCCCTTGCAAATGGGGACACCCCCAAGACATCCCCTACTTTGGCAAGGATGTCCCCCTTTTAGACAATAACAAAGGGGCCAATAAGGGCACATTTCATTCTCGCCCGTGAATCAGATCCCTTTTTTTTGGGGGGCGGTTAGGGGGATGCATCCTTTTGGAGCACTGAATAGAACTAACACATCATTTGGTCGACCAACATTTATGTAGAATGGTGGACATCAAGAAAGGGAGCTCCCATTTTGTCCAGTTCTCCTTGTTCTATAGTTAATCAATGTCACTACTTTACCAAACCATAAAACCTATCTTGTTATGTCCCTTTGAGTTACCAAAACTTGTGGTATACCATTGCCAGGGTAACTTGTATGTATTGTCAAGTAAGGTAGCTCTCATATTGTTAGATTCTCCCTATACCATAGCTGGTTAATGTACACTACTTTGCCAGGGTACGAAAACTGTCTTGTCAAGTCCATTTCACTTACCAGTACTTGTGGAAGACTGTTGGTTTATGTGTAATTTGCAAATGTAAACATGCACTTCGCATGTGTAATGTGTAAATGTGTAACTTGCATGTTTAACTTGCACTATATTTGTATTGGGTTTAGAATCTTAATAGGTCACCCTACCCTATTGTAACTTGTTGAGAGGTGTATAGATAGAGGCAATGCCTTCCACAGTATTATTCAACTTCAAATGCATTTTCATATCATTCTATATTCTATTCTTTTTGTATCTCTTGACACTACTAGACATTAGTGTTCTTTCTAATGCTTGTGGAATCTATTATTTGTGGAATCGTGGAATTGAATCAATAATCTAACATAGCATCAAAGCTTAGAAATTAAATTAAAACTACTTATGTTTTAGTCAATTGTTGTTAAGGTGTCCACAAGAATGGTGATCTCACTTGGTATTGGGTTGCAATTTTCTTTCCTTTGTTGAGGTTGCTTGTCTAAAAAAGAGAAGAGATTCAACAAGATCATACACAAGTAACACCTTTTTGAGAGTAGATCTGAATTCCTCGCAGAGTTTAGAGACAATAGAAAATTATTCTAAGAGGATTGGTTTCATGGAGCTCTACCATCACAATACTTTGTCTTTATAGGAAAATTAAGGTTTCTAAAAGAACCATTATCCAAGTTCAACTCACAAGATTGTGTCTTTATAGGAGAATTAAGGTTTCTAAAATAACCATTATCTAGGTTTGACATAGCTCAGATCTAATCACATTTTTTGATTCCTTACAATAAATTGCAAAGCTGTATTTTTTGTTGTGTGAAAATTCATCCATTCTGGCCTCCAAATTTGCTTATAAAGATTTTCCAAGCTTAGCAGCTGGAGAGGCAACAGTTGGACATCTAGCAAACTATTCGCAAAGTCAAGGATATAGCATTAGCCATTGTCATGTGGCAAAGAAGCACATGACCAAACACTTGGTAGGTGGTCATTTGACATAAGATTAGTTATTATCCCTCATGCACCTCTACTAGGGTGTTTGTGCAAGTTTAAACTGCTTAGCTACCATGAACAAATGCCTTGTCAGGAATAAGATTGAGGTCCTACCTCATCCTAACTTGGCTTGGTTTTGTACAATTTGGTTTGCAAACAATTGTGTTGCGTAGCCACTAACAATTTGACTTGGGAATAGCAATTTGGACTTGATAATTAATAGCTTGTGGTTCATCTAAATTTTGGCATTGCAAGAAGGTTCCATGTAGCAACCTCAAACTAGTTTTCTACAATTGAAATAGAAAATTGAAAATTACAAAAAATTAAATTTCTGAAACTTGGATTGAGTTGGCTAACACGGGTTTCAATGTCGTTGTGATTTGTCTCGTCAACATATTCAACAAATCAATAAGGTACCAGCAGTCATACCGCATCAAAGAAACAATCCAACTAGCACGTGATCAACCAAAGTCAATGAAAGGATTTTGCGCACCCGGTACATCAGAAGTGACAAGTGACTCGATAAGGTGATTATTGATCCAATTTTCAGAATTTTGATTCTTTTGTGGATTTGTGGGGGAAATTGTATTTTGGGACATAATCTTTTAGTGGCCCTAACATTGTCATGCAAACTCCATTTGAGCCTTTAAACCTGTTTTTCAATTGTTAAAAATTATTTTCAAAGCTCTTTTGCAGCTGAACTTTTATCAATATTTGCAAGCTTCTACTGTGGTCTTACACTTATTTGAAGATGGAGAGGATTCAAAGGGTCCCTACGTTAATAGAACACAATTATCAAGTTTGGGAATCATCTACTTAGATTTCATTTAAGTGAAGAAGGATATGCCTTTTACATTCCAAGAGATCAAGGAATGGGGATTTTGCTGCTTCATATTATGCTTGAGCTTCACTTACATGTAAACGGGTTTACTCTTAAGGAGATGATTGGTTTTTTGAAATCGTTTGAGAAGATTGATGAGTTGAGGGTTTAAATGTTGAATTGGGAGGTGTGTCCACTTCATTCTTTGAAGACTTGTGGTGGGAGAGTTATGATGCCAGCACACCAAATCTTCAAAGACTAGCTATTTGTGTTTTGTCCCAATCCTATAATGTTTCTAGGTGTGAATGCAATTGGAGATTTGAGAGCATTCATACGAAGAAGAGAAATAGATTGACCTAGGAGCCTCTCAATTACCTTGTTTTCATTTGGTACAGCCTTTGCCTGCAAACCCAAAAAGGTGGAGGATCCTTCTCTTGATGCCATCGATTTAGATGACATTGATCCTTTTGATGATTGGACTATCAAAGAACATAGTGATGTCCTACTTACTGATGAGGATCTTACTGAACTGGAGAGAGCCGCAGTAGAAGCAACAAAGTTGGAGGCAATGGAGGAAAATGAAGACGCTTTTGAGGAAACAATCAGTCAACATTTTGATACCGACTTACCTTCTAGTTCAAGGCCTCAAAAATTGAGTTACACTAGGAGGGGGAAGAGGAAGATGTAAATTAAATTTGGATATTTTTGAGATATCATATGTGAACAATTATAATGTTATTATACAAATATTTATAATTTTGTTGTATTACAATGTATTGTTGGACTTTGAAACTTTGAAATTTCAAATTTTCAATTTTGAGAGTTAGAAGGTCATATGACATGTAATGTTTCAATTATGACAATTTCTAATAATCAGATTAGACTTTTGAGTTCTCTAACTGCATTAAATTTTATTTTTTGTGCAATTATAAATATTCAGATTAGACTTTTGAGTTCTCTAGCTGCAGGTATGTTGATTGAGACACAGTTTGAGCACATATTTTGGACACCTTGTGCTGTTCACTCTCTCAACCTCATGCTACAAAAGTTGGGTGCGAAAATAAATTGGGTCAAACAAATGTATGCTGAGGCTGAAGAGATCCAAATGATCATCACAAACCATCAAATGTCACAGGCCATTTTTAGATCATTTTCAGCGTTGGAGTTGTTGAAGGTAATTGAAACACTTCAACTTTTAAATTTTACATTTCAATTTAGTAATTACTAATTTATTTTTTAAACTCAAGCATGTCTTCTTTATATTTTAATTTTAATTTTAAATTTTTGAATAGGTTGCTGAAACCAGATTTGCATCAAACACAATTGTCTTGAGGCCACTTGTGAAGGTGCGGGAGGCACTTTCTAGCATGGTTATCAATCAAAGTTGGTCCCTATGGAGGCAATCCAATACTGAAAGGGCAACAAATATAAAACAGATGATCCTAGATGACACTTGGTGGGAACAAGCAAAATATCTTCTTAGTTTCACTGAGCCCATCATGAGTATGATCCATTTTACTGACATGGATAAGCCATGTTTGGGAGAGGTGTATGATGGCATTGACTCAATGATCAAGAAAATGAAAATTGTCGTCAATGAAAAAGAGCAAGATCCTGAAGAAACTTTCTTCAAAGAGGTGCAAACAATTTGTGTTAAGCGGTGGAACAAAATGACCACCCCACTACATCTTCTTGCATTTGCACTGACTCCCAAATATTATAGTGATGAGATTCTTGCTTTGCCATCAAGAGTGCAACCATATTCAGATGTAGAAGTTGGTGTGGGGTGTAGGAAAGCACATAGTAGACTCTTTCCCAATCAAGAAATGGAGTATTTAGTTAGAGCTGAGTTTGCTGATTTTGTAGCCTCCAAAAATCAAAGTGTTGTTGCTCTACGTGACAAGTATAGGATGGATGCTCATTCTTGGTGGTATATCAATGGCTTTACAACACCACATCTCCAAGCTCTTGCGATCAAAATTTTATCGCAAGTAAGTTTTTATTGCACTATCTAAATTTATATTGTTTACTATTTTAAAAATAATAAAATGGTTTACTTCAAATTTAAAGTTTGATTTACAATTTTATAACTATAAGTTCCTCTCACTTTGTTTCAATAGGTTGCTAGTTCTTCTTCATCTGAGTGAAATTGGAGTACATACTCCTTTATCCACTCAGTGAAACGCAACCGATTGGCAGCAAGTAAGGTGCAAGAGCTCGTTTATGTGCATTCCAACTTGCACCTTCTTACTCATAAAAAGAATGAGTATAAGGAAGGAGGCACGAAGTTGTGGGATGTAGATCCAAAGCGAACTGATTTGGATTTTTCAGTTGCCACACAATCTTTACTTTCTGTGGAGTCTGATACGCATCGTGCTTCTAGTGCAAGTGATAGTGGGGTAGCATGTGGTTCTACTAATTTACCTACATCATCTAATGTTAATGATGATGTTGATCTTAATCTTCCTGATGACCCATATGACACCTACTATTAATTGTATTATTTTGTTTTAAATGTATTATCTTGCAATCAGCAAACACCGAACAACTGCAAAACGAGCTCAACAACCACTCTAATACCACTTGATCCGTACACTTTAGCAAGTACTTACTCAACTAAGTTCACTTTGTTAGATTTGCAAAATCAACTTACTGAAGTCCAAATCTAAAACATGATCATTAATCAATGATTCAAATCTAATGTGCAAATTTAAGTCATTAATCTACTGAGCTCTTTCAAAAGTTAAGTAATTGCAATAACACACACAAAACAAATAACAAGAGCAGGTTGATAACGGAGTTTACTGGTATTGGCTACATCTCCAGATTCCCTTGAGAACGAATCGATCTATTCCTTTTCCAGAAAGACACAGGGACCTTTTCACAGGTTACAAAAGAACTGCCTTCTCCTTACAAAAGGATTCAAGAAAACAACTCTCACCTATGACCCTATTCTCGTCGTCAGAAGGATGATCTCTTTACAAAATAAGCTTTAAAAGCTTGTACAAATCTACAATTCTTCTCCAAGTTAAAAATCCTCTCAATAGGATACTTGGTTGAAACGAAGAATGAGATCCAACACTCTCCTCACACCCCCTTTTTATACAATTACATATTATTATGGTTCTAACCATAATATTTGCAAATCTCCCATTTTTACATGGATAAATCCAAAAATCCCCTTAGAAATCATGTAAGTTTATTTTAAGCCCTTCATTCCTTGTTTCTATTTGGGCTATGTTTGTTTGGTTGGTTTTTGTTTTGTTTTTATTTAATTTAAAAACCCACCTAACAACCATTTAAAGGTTGTTTAGTTAGGCCTCGGCCTAACAAATGGCCCTATAAAACCCGTGTCACAATATGTTTAAACCACTTTGATGGTGCAGCGGTGGGAAACAGTTTTACCACCCGACCGGTCGGGGGTTCAAACCCCGCCGGCCTCACATTTTAACCGATTCAAAACGGAATCAAAACAAAACAAATCTGTGCCCCATATATATCAAGCGCAAATTGCACGGCTCAATGGTGAAGCGGAATCCTTGGAGGGCAAAGGTGGGGGGTTTAACCCCCACTATTAATGTATTTTGGTAAATATAACTGCCCGACCGTCGAAGACTGGAGGATAAAGAGGGCGCCACGTGTCCTCTAAAGATGCCACGTGTCATAATATGATTGGTTGAAGATGACACGTCATTGCCACCTCACGCTGACTAGACTGCCACATGTCTTACCGACCCAGCTACCACGTCATCGGTATGGCCGTGGATGGTTTGCCACGTGTCACATGCTGGTTTGTGCACGGTTCCGACGGATGCTAACTGGATCGCCGATCGCGTATAATGCCCCGTGTGAACCCCAAAGGACAACAAACACCGTACAATTTTTATTTTTTTTGAAAGTGAAACATTGCGGAACATTGCATATGATGAATGTGTGCACACATTACACGAAAAGCAATTATGCATTTACTAAATCTTTCACGTCCTCTGGGGTACACGAAACGGTCATTACAAATCATAAACTTTTATCAAATGGAAGAGACTAAACAACCAAGAACACATAGTGATGACACACTACTATTAATGATCACAAGCATGGAAAACGATACATCATTTATTGCAATTCAAATCATAGTTCCATAATACAACTGTAGAGCATATTTCCACAGATACAACATATCAAAGATACAATAGTTCATCACCTAATTTTTCCCTAATATCAATGGGAGAAGTACATTGAGTACAAGAATGAGAAATTAATGAAAAATAAGGTACAAAGTGACCAATCTCATGCCCACATTTTACACACTAAACAACTAGGCAAGACTGTAGCATCTTTCCTAATTTTGCAATAATTTTTATTTTATTTTATTTTATTTTAATTTTTTGTTTACTTATAAGACAACAACAACACAATTCACTACTTATAGCTATATTCAATGATCACACAAGTTACAAGAAAGATAGAAGTGATTTACTAACTTTGGCAATAGAGTCTACTTACTTAGGTCAGCTTAACATACCTCTTACATTCTATTTTATCAACAAGTCCTTGCTCCCAATGCCTATACCTACAAGGTCTACATGACTTGGCACACACATAAGATCAAAGATAGTTAGCACATGATTACTAAGACAAGCTATATAAATCAATGGTAGTTTTTACGTTATTGGGAATAAATGACAAGTCTCAAACAAGACTCAGAAGAACAGTCCTAGGGGCCCGACCAAATGCCTCAGGGGCTCATCACTTGATGGCCTTGCCTACGTATATAATTCGCAGAGGCACCGTAGTTCGACAACTTGAGTTGCTCCAACTCACCCACATGGGATAAAACCATTAGTTTCCAATGAACGACTTGACTTTCTTCATATGCATAACACTATAACACTGACATAAAACAACATGCAATGAGTACAACATTGCTTGATTAGGAGACTCTTTCGAACAGTTTCGAAAACAAGACTCACAACAACAAGGGTGTACCAATGCATAAAAGCCACCAAACAAATACACGTGCGAGGCATGAACCATCTCGCTCATAATCATAACCAAAGGCAAGGAAAATCATGGAACATGGTACACCCACGAACTCAAAATAGAAATACGATCAATGGAACACAAAGGTCTAATCATGGGAAGATTCCACACGAAATAGGTTTCCCATCGCCTTTGGAAGCCTAACAATCTACCACCCATAACTTATCAAAGGGGAGTGGCTTAAGCATTTACGGTTTCCCAACTTATCCAAAACGTGCCTATACATAAAGATTACCTCAAAAGCAAAATAAAGCAAAAGGAAGGTAAGATCAACATGGAACCACTAGTATGCATAAGAAATCAATTCCAACGAGCACTCAAAGTATAACCAAAATAAATATCCAAACATGTTCAAAAGGAATATACATACCCACTTATTTGAACATGAACATAATCCAAACTTATTAACGATAATGTAATAAATAATTAAATAATCCACTATGATTAAAAGCATTTCCTTTATAATATATTTTAAATAGATAAGCACTTGGGAAAACCTATAGTATTCAAAACATCAGTTTTCTTTTGATTTAAAATTCATAGCCTGTACTTTTGTTTACTTCAAATTGATTAAAAACTTAACCTATATATGTACTTTTGTTTACTTCAAATTGATTAAAACTTAACCTAGATATATATCTGTTATTTTAAACTAATAAATTTAATTCAAATGTAACCTGATTTTTACTCCAAATTAAATTTAATTAAAAGTATGACATTTACCTTTGTTGACTTCAAAATAAATAAATTTTAACTTAAAATCTACCATATACGGTTTATGCAGATTCCTATGTTCCACCGGGCTGACGGGGGATGCCGGACGGGGACAAGTTTCCGGACGGGGACAAAGGGGCCTCAATTTCGGGACGGCGGGGGGCGGGAGGGGGGACGGGGTGTATATACTATATACTATACATATGGTACTTAAAATGCTAGTTATGAAAAGATGTATAAGACTATTAAGAAGTAAAATAGCAAAATTGAAATACTAAATTAGTACTTGAACATTGAACATTGAATATTGAAGCTTTCAATATCAAATTACTAATTAGAAATTAGAATAGTAATACTCAATACTAGAATGTAACAATTGTTGAATTGGCAAATGGAGTATTTCTATTATATTATATCAAAAATATTTGATTATAAAGATGATTACAATGAGTAGCATGATTATATGATATCAAAACAAGTACAAAATCAAAATGTCAAAATGACAAAACGTAGTGGAGGCAGAGGCCTCTAATCATCCCTCGGGAGGTCGGCAAACTCCTCATCACTGGAACCACTGGACTCCTCAAGGTCAAGATTTGCCAAAGGAACACCAACCAGCCCTATATCTGAAGCATCCTCATCCTCATCAATCTGTGATGGCTCCTCTGGCTCTATCGTTGTGCATTGGCCACTTGGGTATCCTTCTCTATCAATTGACCCAATACTCTATCCCTCTCTGCCAACTTCTCCTCAAGAGCTGCCACTCTCGTTTGCTCAGCTGCCAACTGCTCTTATAACTGTACTATGATGGTTGATTGTATTGCAATTTGGCAATTCCAATAAATTTGATGGGGGTCTGGGGGCAACGCCCCCAGCGGGGTCGAGGGGCAGCGCCCCTCGCGAGGGTTTGGGGGCAACGCCTCCAACGGGGTCAAGGGGCAGCGCCCCTTGCGGGGGTCTGGGGGCAGCGCCCCTCGCGGGGTCCGGGGGCAGCGCCCCTGGCACGCTCCCTGTTGCGGTACAGGGCGGGGTCGAGGGGCAGCGCCCCCGCCACTAAGACCAATTTAACACTTTTGAAACCACTCGAAACTACATCACGCACCTCATTTTCATGATTTTTCCACAGGTTCTGAATAGTGCTAACGAAGCCGAAAAATACATATTTTGCATTGTTTCTCTTAGACTTTACTTTCTCCTGGTCGATGCTTGGTACGACAATGGATGGGTCCCACATGCCCTTAGGGTTCGAATAGAACTAATAAAATATTAAAAAATGTTTTAAATTTTTTTTTTTTATTTTGCTTTTTGGCTGTCAGTCGCGGGAGACGCCTTATTATTAAATAGACTATTAAAAAAATCTTTAAAAATTGAGTTTTAATGTTGCAAATGGCTGTCTGCCGCGGGAGACGCCAAGGCCCCTCGAAAGCGGCCCCTCAGATGCTGAGGGACGCCACGCCTCTGGCTCCTCTCTAGGGACGCTCTGCGCCTCCTACATGAATGAGTAATGGTGGCGCCACGAACGTTGGACGTCAGCCCCCACGCCTCCTGACGCCCCCGCCTCCTGACGCTAGGGTTTAGAGGGGACGCCATCCTGGGTTCATGGGCAGATTCACAAATCTAAAAGTAAAGATGTTTGAAAATCAATTAAATTTTAAATAAGCTTGTAATTAAATCTAATTTTAAATGCACTTGAAATGAGTCGAGTTTTAAATATACTACAAAGATGAATTACCATTCCAGTAACTTACAGGGTAATGAAATTACCCATATCTAATAAATCAAGTCTTTAAATAAATCAAATTTTAAATATACTACAAAGATAAATTACCATTACAGTAACTTAGATAGTAATAAAAATTACCCATATATAATAAAACAAGTTTTAAATAAATCAAATTTTAAATATACTACAAAGATGAATTACCATTCCAGTAACTTACAGGGTAATGAAATTACCCATATCTAATAAAACAAGTTTTTAAATAACTCAAATTTTAATTTAACTTATTTATTTATTTTACAAATAAATTAAATCTAGATGTAAAATTTACGCAAATCACAAATCTATCAATAAATGAATTTGTAAACAATTTTAACTTTAAATAACCTGCAAATAAAACTAATTTTAAATGCACTACCCCAATATTCACGACACTCATTTTAACTCCCCACCATATCCATAATTACAAATAACCTAACTTGGTAAAAACATGCATTTATTACATGATATTATAAATTCATGAATTAATTAACTCTACAAAGATTTAAATGTATATACATAATCTCTGAGTAAAATGTTAATTTAAAGAAGGATTGGCATTGTGTTCTAACAAATTTTACCATTTAAACAAGATAATTCAAACAACCTACTTCACATTAAATAATATTTGTATTCACTTTAATCTAAAGAAACTTGAGATAAGGTTACAGCCTAATAGACAAAAATTATGTTGATAATTTACCTTGATAATTCAAGAGAGTGGATAAAATATTTATAATTTACTTTACTTGTGAGTAATAACTACCTATTAAACTCAAATGATCATATATTTATCTTTAAATCAAAATTTAAAATTGTCAATACGAATATTAATTCCAATTTAACAAAAGAAAATTATAGGGTAATAATAACTTGGCTAGGGTTAGGTAAAAAGGTAACTGACAAGGTTTCCACTCGGACTATTCTAAACTAATGGAATTAACAACAAATTTTATTCTATTTTATTTTATTTATAAGTAACTACCATTTCACTGGATCATAAACAATTAATCTCAGATGTCTTAATCATTGTCCATATATATGCTTATCTACAAATTCATTTATATAAGTATCTATTCTTTACGAAAGAAAATAGCAAATATTTTATTTTATTACATTGATCTTTTTAAAATATACATATAATTTAATTTATCCTTGTATAAATATAAATATTTATAAAGAAGAAAAAAGGGGATTATTTAATAAGCATAAATATTTATAATAGACGGTTATAAGTAAAGAAAATGGTCTTAAACATATTAATTATCTTTATAAGATGCAAAACACCTCTTAATTAAAAGAGCACTGAACATGGCAAGCTTTTAGGGAAAATAAAAAGAATTATTTTAAAATCTCAGAAGCAATCTTTAAAATCAGATTTTATTTTATTTTTGTTTTAACGATAATGCACATCACATGTCATAGAGGATTTATTTCTTAATTCATATTACGAACCTAAATTGTATTGCAAAAAAGACCAGATGCAAATGTGATCAGAGAAGCTACTTAATCCACTACATGAAATCACGTCTAAATGCAACAGCTGCGGAAGTTTTCCAAAGGTTATAAAATTTACTGTGCTCTTCCAAGACTAAATGTTGCAAGCTGAGAAGAGTAGCGAAGGGTAAAGGGAGATTATTTAAATTTATGCACCCTACAAAATCTAAATACTACAGCTGAGATAGATTGCCAAGGTATCAGGGGAATTAAGTATGTATGCAACAATTAGAAGGAATATCCCAAGGCCACTGGTGAAAGCAATAACAATTTAGCAGCCATTGAATAATCAAGAAAGGGGTTTAAAATTTAAAATGGCACATGAAGCATAACAATAGAAATTACCCTCACCCTTCTGGAGTTTCCTTGTGATTACATTGACCATCTGTGATAGATTGTCAATAAAAATTCACGAAAGTTATTTAAACTTTAATACTCCCTTTTGTTTAAGTGCTGCAACTGAGACAAGCTGATAAGATTTCAGAGAGGCTATTTAATTTTATATCAGAAATCTAGGCTAAAATACTACAGCAGTGATAGGTCACCCATGGTATTAGGAAGATTATATACTCTAAGAAGAAATGACTCAATGCCACAGGGGAGAGAAATTAAGACACAACAGCTAATGAAGAATAATGAAGGGATTCAAATGAAGTTAACACATGAAGCATATATATATATATATATATATAATAGAATACATGCAAACCCAATTTGTTTTGACTTTGCAAATCAAACAAAAATTAGAGGAACCAACCTGAAGAATTTGCAGCTTGAGATGTTGTGTTTCCCCCCTGCAACTTCTCTCTCTTTTATTTTTTTTTATTTGTTCTTTTCTTCTGATATCCTCTCGCCAAAAGTTTTCTTCTCCCCAATTCTCCTCTTTTCCTTTTTCTTTTTTCCCCAGTCACCCCCAAAATAAATTCCCGTAACAATCCAAGGTTTCTTGCTAAAAGAAAGGTTTACAGGTGGCAAGATTTCCATTTTACCAAATTACACCCGGCACTCTAAATTTACTCTGCTTAACACTTGGAGAAATTTAACAAATCAATAAATCTACCCCCACTATTCTTGACAGCGGTGAAAGGTTTACAAATAAATTTCAATATTTTAATTTATCATACTTTCCTCGATTTTACCCGTGATAATTCATACTTACTCAAATTAATAAAAATCTCGGGTGGATAAAACTTTTAACTATATAATTATATTGAAATGCAAAATAAATGCAAATTTGTATTTTTAAATGATGGATATATAAATTTTAAATTTAAATTTAAATTATTTAGAGGGATGTAATAAAATATTACATCTTATATATATATATATATTTATTTTTGACTTAATCCTTAACAATAATTAATTAGATAATATTATTTAATTAAATAAATAATATTATTTAATTAACTAACAATATTATTTGATAGCTAATTGGGAATTTACACAGCTAAAATTAAAATATTATTCTATTTATAATTAAATAAAATTAAATACTGACAATTAAAGTAACATTCTTTTAATTTTACAAACACAATTTAAAATTTCCAAACTAATCTAATAATTAATTAAATCTTCACAACACACATTAATAATTAAATTTAATGTTTAATATCAACCATAATACTAACCATTGTTGTATTAATTTAACTAATTAACAATAATGATACGCATCTAAATCAAACAATTAACACATTAAAATTGCCACTTAAAATGAACGGCGTAAGGCAAGACGATACCAAACAGAATGGGAACTGATGGACGACATCATCAACCGACGACGGGACGACAGACACAGATGGGGATACTTTCTTATCAAATCCCTAAACCACATCATATCATCATAACACAGTATCATGTGCATCCAAGCAAAACATATAAGTCAAATAGATGAAACAATCACCAACGTAATCACGAGTATACATCAAACATAAGCAATATTTGAACAGCAACAACCACATGCACATAAAGGTATCATGGGAGTTCAATAACATGAGAGGCATTACAGCATTTAATGCCACGTTATCGCACTTAACCGACATGTCACTGATCGGTCCACTTCATCGCGGCCCGCTAAGTCAAGATGTCGATGTCATCGCATCTATCTAGTCAACATGGTCAACCTGAACTTTGAGTGGCGCTTCTCCACATATACAGTCTGCTTACAAATTTCAAGATGGTCAAACTTTTCACCTTCTGACGGACCCCTGGTCCAGGTTTGACCGAACTTTGATTGGCCGTAGTTTTTGTGTGCGGACTCCGTTTTTCGCGATTCAAGCATTGGAATCGTGCTTCCGAGCATTATGCCATGGTGCCAATTTCCTGAGCATTGGAGACAGTTGATTTTTTCGAGGTTCATAGATACTCTTGGATCAATAATACAATTGGAATTCTACATCTCCATGCTCTACAACACTCAAATATACCTACCTCCCTCAATACAATTCAACTCCCTCTTGTCCATTCATATATAGTTGTTGGGATATCCTCCTCATGCACTAGAAGGTCCTAGAAGCAAAATTGGGAGTATTGTCAAACTGTTAGCTTCAAATCCTATATTTCTAATACCTGGATGAAAATGCCCCTCTACACAAACTAATGATTTTGAAATCGCCACTTCAGGGGAATTGACAGTTTTGAAATTGCCTCCTACAAGAACTTGTGGTTTCATCCTATTAACAAAGACAGGTAGTGTCTAAGAGCTACAACTTTTGGAAGTGATTCCTCCAAAGAAGTATGACCTCCTGATCCTCTTATGGATCACACTTCCCTCCTTAGAGAGGCTTTTGGTCCCACAAAAGCGTTCTCTTGAAATATAGAAGAATTTCTCCATCCTAAGACTTTTATTTATATGTGCTTTGTGTGTCTTAGAACAAGACTCCCTCACATTTCCCTGCTTATACTTCAAGGTGGTGCTCAATAATTAGGTGCTTCAAGGTAAAAAAGTAGCTGTGTTTTGTCACACTGCAACTACAAAGAATTGGAGGTTCCTTGGTTCTAAAACTTCCATTAATAGCTGAAACTCTCCATGCTACAACCCCTTGTGAAGCAAAAGACATGGTACAATGGTTGTCATAGGTTAGAAACCATACCACAACGATGCTATGATGATTTCTTCCACACAACTTGCTATACAAAAGAAGTGGTGCTAGTTCCCTTTCCTTTGTATGCCATACAAAAAGTGGAACAAACTACATGCTACAATAATAATATTGCCATGAAAAGATGTGCATGCTTACAATATTTGGAAAATGCCCAAACTATTGCCAAGGCTTCTGATTTTCCAAAATGTGCTTCTAGAAATAAAGAATCAATATAATTATAGACTATTATATTCATATTCAAGAGAAATGGTGGTTAGAAAGGAAAGAATAATATGAAGAAGAAGTGAACACAGATATTTTATCCTAGAAACCCCTTAAAAGTGTAAAACCAGCTTTCGTAGTGGAAAATGCATTGCTACCAAATTATAATTAAAAGCTAGACAAATACAATGAGTTATAAATGTTGTGGAATACAACTTGAAATGTACTCCACTTGGTTACATACACACTGGTAAGTCTATGGAATGAAACACAATTGGAACAACTTCTCCACATTCTACAACACACAAATCTACTTCTCATAATATAATCCAAACCCCTCTTGTTTGTATAGATGTTGGGATGTCCTCCTTGTGCACTAGAAGGTCCCAAAAGCAGAATTAGAAGGAGAAATATTGAACTGTCCACTTCAAATTTCACATTTTGATATTTGGACAAGACCATCTCTCCACACAAACCGATGGCCTCATATTCTTCACTTCAAGGAAGTTGGCAGATTCAAAATCACCTCGTATAGAAACCAATAGTTTTTTCCTACTAACAAAACCAAGTAGTTTCTAAGAGCTGCAACATCTACCAATGATTCCTCTAAAGAAGTATGACTTCTCTTGATGCTATTAAATTTAATAAAAAGTTGGCAATAATTAAATCTCCCTAGGAACAAAAACATCAAGATGACACTAATTCAAATGAAAACAAAATGAGAATGATAGCATTCCAATTTAAGTGTTCGTGGTGTGTAAAACAAAGGAAATGGACTACAATATATAAATTTTGGACATGCACAGTTAGGGTGACAAATCTCCCGGAGGGGTTGAGTTAGCCACAATGATCTAGTGGACTGACTCAACATGTAGGAGCAAAGATATCAAATGAATTCATCTTGATGAGGGAGAGGTGGCACCTAACTACCCTCAATCAAGCAAATGAATAAGGTAGAGGTGGCAAAGAATTCCATAAATCAAGGAAGTTGACATGTGTTGTTATTTCCTAAATTACCTCCAAATAAATTAAATTAAGTAGGTAAACTTAATATAAGGTGTAATTTGACATGTGCTCTTATTTCCTAATTTACCTGTAAATAAATTGAATTACATAGGTAAATTTAATATAAGGTGTAATTATATAATTATAACATCCCCTCTTAAGTACAAGTTAGGGGGGAAAAATGGGCCTCAACAAAACAAGCCATCTAAGGTACCCATGTACAATTTGAAAAACCTCAAGATACAAAGAGAGTGTACGCCCCCCCTAATTGAAGAGGAGAAAACCCATAGGACAAAACTCCCTCCCAAGGAGAGGAAAGATGGAGGACAAGAGAGCCCTATAGAAGTGTGTTGCCTCTTGAACCAATGATGGATGGATGAAAATGAAGGTTGATGAAGATCCATGCTCAACAAACAACATTCTTCTCTTATGCAATAGTAGAGTCATAGGTGCATGTAGAAGGTCTTTTCAATCCAAGAAGGAGAATGAAGGAAGAAAACACAAAATGTACTTCTCTAGAAGCTATGAATGGTCCCCATGCTGGCGATGAGTGGTGCCAAGATCAGATCAGGAGACCCAAGCATAACTAAAGAGGGTGACTGTTTGAGACAAGATGGAATCTTAGTACATGCCATGTGCCTATGTCGCTCATACCATGAGATGTCCTACTACAAGGAATCACTGGAAGCCCTAGTGAAGCGACTCTTAACTCTGTAAAAGCAACAAGTGAAGGTAGAATCTAAATGTTTGTCATGTGACTACACTGCTCATCCAAAAATAAGTCCTATTTCAAAGAATCACTAGATGCCCTCGATGAAGCAACATTAAACTCTATGGTGTCAACAACATGAGGTGGAATCACAATGCATGTCATGTGACTACACTACTCATTCCACAATTGGTCCACATCATATGCCTAAGTATGAATAACTAGAGCAGCAGCTAGTGCTAGAGGAATAGGAGCATCAAGCAAAAGTTTCTATCAACTTCAATAACTATTTTCATTTACCAAATTTACCTAAGTAAATAAATTAAATTAACTAAGTGGACTTGATATAAGGTGCAATTATCTAATTAGGCCAACACTTATGGATCACCATGTTCCAGATTGTTTAAAGACACTTTCAAAAAATTTAGGAACAATTCAATTTTTTGAGGAAAGTTTCTAGCAAAAGTTTCTATCAATTTGTAGAAACCCCTAGTTTCCGCTTTCTCAGATTTGAAGTTCTATGATCTCTTCTGGATGAAGAAACCTCTGTGCTGGCAATAAATCAGATGTTATTTCACACCCTCTGAATCGCTCTCACTGGAGATGGCTCGTTCCCCAATGCATTTGAGACTGAAACCCTAAGGTTCTGTGCTCAGACCAAACTTGATCAATTTTCAATAATTCAATATGCATAATGGCTCGAATCCCAATGAAAAATGCCTTATACCCTCAAAAGTGTGAATTCCTCAATAATAGGGATTATTAAATAATTCGACTTTTATTCTTTTAATATTTCAATAGTCTCTGGCATAATATTAAATCATAAATTTAATCGTCAAATGGCCCCTTTTAATGTTGGGCGACCCCTCAGCCAAAATCACTTAAGTCGTAATATTAAATATTACAACTTTATATTATAATCTCCAATTAATTAATATTTAATTAATTCAATCAAATATTAATATCTCCCTCATTATTCATCCGATGCTCAAGCCGTCTGAAGCTGACGAACACTGAAGTGATTCTGAACATAATCCATCCATACTGCTAAGCAGGGGTCCCACGCTGACTGCCACTAACTGCTAAAAATAGCAACTTATGCAAGAAGTGTCCGAACGAGCCCGAACGAAAGCCAATTGATCAAGGACTGCCAACTGAAGCTGAGCCAAGCTCCAACATGACCCT